>JAEUYN010001523.1:0-207748 GCA_018257835.1 Euura lappo | reverse complement strand
TCAAAAAGAGGCATTTGAGATCAAATTTGTTGCTTTTGGGACAAGATTTCAGACAGTAGGCGTCTGCCTGCAGAAAAAAAGGTTCCGCAACAAGAATTATTCGACTGAGGACATTTTCCAAGCCGAAATAACGTCCCGAAACCAAAATTGACTGATTCCAGAGCCAGGAAGTCACTAAACTCTGTCAGAAGTTGGATTCGAAGAGTTTATCGAGGCCGAAATACATCCTAGAAACTAGAATTGTTGAAATTTAGGGCATATTATCGACAAAAAAAAGTATTATGGGAGAAAATCGAATCAAAAAGAGGCATTTGAGATCAAATTTGTTGCTTTTGGGACAAGATTTCAGACAGTAGGCGTCTGCCTGCAGAAAAAAAGGTTCCGCAACAAGAATTATTCGACTGAGGACATTTTCCAAGCCGAAATAACGTCCCGAAACCAAAATTGACTGATTCCAGAGCCAGGAAGTCACTAAACTCTGTCAGAAGTTGGATTCGAAGAGTTTATCGAGGCCGAAATACATCCTAGAAACTAGAATTGTTGAAATTTAGGGCATATTATCGACAAAAAAAAGTATTATGGGAGAAAATCGAGTCAAAAAGAGGCATTTGAGATCAAATTTGTTGCTTTTGGGACAGGATTTCAGACAATAGGCGTCTGCCTGCAGAAAAAAAGGTTCCGCAACAAGAATTATTTGACTGAGGACATTTTCCAAGCCGAAATAACGTCCCGAAACCAAAATTGACTGATTCCAGAGCCAGGAAGTCACTAAACTCTGTCAGAAGTTCGATTCGAAGAGTTTATCGAGGCCGAAATACATCCTAGAAACTAGAATTGTTGAAATTTAGGGCATATTATCGACAAAAAAAAGTATTATGGGAGAAAATCGAGTCAAAAAGAGGCATTTGAGATCAAATTTGTTGCTTTTGGGACAAGATTTCAGACAGTAGGCGTCTGCCTGCAGAAAAAAAGGTTCCGCAACAAGAATTATTCGACTGAGGACATTTTCCAAGCCGAAATAACGTCCCGAAACCAAAATTGACTGATTTCAGAGCCAGGAAGTCACTAAACTCTGTCAGGAGTTGGGTTCGAAGAGTTTATCGAGGCCGAAATACGTCCTAGAAACTAGAATTGTTGATTTTGAGTGATCCTCGTGACCAAAAAGCATGTAATAACGTTTCCTGAAGAGAATTAGACGTTTTTGTCCCATCTTTCACCCTGAATATTCGAATTTTGTAAACAAAAAAAGAATAATAACGAGAAAAGGATCGTTGGGTCTCACCACCAGGCGGAGGAGGATCTGAATTATGATCGTGACTGAGTTTCAGATGATTGTTTCTCTTGACTCGTTCCAAAACCGGCGAATAACTGTCTTTGGACTTGATACCCTTCTTCATCGACTCCCTGCAAATGAAGAATATACCATTTTTAGAGACTCAGGATCAAAGATCCTACGGGACACTTGGAACCTAACACCTGTTCACTCACGTCGTGGGATCGACGGGCGGCAAGGTCCCTTGATTCGACAGAAACATATCGTGCGTCCGTTTCAAGGAACGGAAGACCAGCGTGTGAACGGAATGTCGTTGAACGTCCTGGAAACGAGAAATATAACGAAGGGGGTTGAGATTGATGAGAAATCTTTTTTTTTTATGAAAATCGAATATTGACGGTTGCATTACCATGTTTTTGACGAACGCCGGTTGTAAATAATGTCCGATACACAACCTCGACGCGTTTTATATCGACAAAAGTAGCCGGAGAATCGTTCTCTTTGGTCTTATGAACACTCTATACACACAAACATTCAATAAACAATTAAAATTGTGCCGTTAAACGTCTATAAGCAAACACGGTGTAACATAACCTAAGAATTAAGCGTCTCGCAGGTCTGTCTGGTGTCACCACCTTGTAGACCGACTTCAAACGAGCGTGGAGATGGCTGCACGTAAAGGTGAAATGAAAGTCACGTGACCCGATATGAGGTTGATGATTTACACTTGGAGTTTTCAAACGCTATTTTCTCAGCCAAAACACATTCGATTGATGTGAAATTGATATCAATGACGTAGAAGAACTGAACGAAAGGCCTAAGAGTCTTGGATTTTCGAAAATCGAAAGACATAATCAGAATTTTGTGTAACAATATTGTTCTGTAACCCAAGGAGGTGCTGCCCCTCGTGGGGAGAGGCAGCGCTTCCTTGGATTACCGAACAATATAGTGAAAAAACTGTTATTACGTATCGATTTTCTTTCAAAAATCCACAATTATCAAGCCCTTCGTCAAGTTTTTCTACGTCACTGATATCAATTTCACATCAATCGAATGTGTTTTGGCTGAGAAAATAGCGTTTGAAAATTCCAAGTGTAAATCATATCGAGGTCACGTGACTTTCATTTCGCCTTAACCACAATCAATTTTCTAACCACCTGTCGGTCATCTACAGTCGTTCGCATAGTCTATGGAACTCGATTCGAGACTCTCCGCTCGTCTTCTGATTGGCCGCTTCCGATAGACTCGCGCTATGATTGGTCGACAACGATTTCTCAACCATTGTTGGACAAACTAGTCAGACGATGGTTTCAAGACGCTTTTTCATTGATTATTCATGCTAGATCTGAGCTGTGATTCGATAATGACGGAATTTCGTAGCAGTTAGGCGATAGAACCAATTAGAACCACAATCAATTTTCTAACCACCTGTCGGTCATCTACAGTCATTCACATAGTCTATGGAACTCGATTCGAGACTCTCCGCTCGTCTTGTGATTGGCCGCTTCCGATAGACTCGCGCTATGATTGGTCGACAACGATTTCTCAACCATTGTTGGACAAACTAGTCAGACGATGGTTTCAAGACGCTTTTTCATTGATTATTCATGCTAGATCTGAGCTGTGATTCGATAATGACGGAATTTCGTAGCAGTTAGGCGATAGATTTGAGAATACGAACTAGTTAGACGGTAGACTGATCGTGGTTTTGATTGGCTCGTTCCGTTAGACTCGAGATTTGATTGGATTAAATTGCCTCTGCGATTGTTTTCGAGGAGTTAGACGATAGCCTGGGGAAAATGAGATGGCGCCCGGTGACGTAATATATTGAAGAGGGTCCGTTGGGTGTCCCTCTCAAGTTCCGATTTGTGATAGAGACTCGGTGGCCACGCGGTGGCAGTGACGAGGACCACAAGCCTGTTGCCAGTTATTGATCTGACAGCAACACCGCATTGCCGTTGAGTGGAATTATTGTGTCACGCAGTTAATCGCAAGCGGAGAGTGTGAATAAACATTGAAATGTCAGACTTACGCTGTACCGAATCAAGAAAGCAAACGATAGCGGGTCGTTGATTGTAGTTCAGTTCGACACGATAGCACACTCGAATATCAATATAATGCGCGATTTTTAGTTGAACTGTGTGTGTTGGTTACAGCCGAAGGCCGTCGTTCAGGGTAATACGGATCTCGCGTTGTCGCTCAAACACGTCCTGGGGTCGTTGCCGTCACTCTGCAACCCCGTTTGCTAACAGAATACAAATTATCTCCGCCATACTCTCGGACAATCGGGATAATCGCGGGAAAGAAAGGCGAATAAAGATAATAGGAGAGAAGGACGGTCCCATTATCACACTCACACATAGACGCACACGACCGCATACAGATCCATAAATGTCATCGCGTCTCTCGTTCACCTCTGTACACATCCCTAGTAAGGTTTGATCCACCCAGACAAGGTAAAGAGAAAAGGAAAAAAAATAGAAAAACACACAAAGAAACAAAGGGTGCTCGAGACACGATGAAAAAGTTCACTTTCAAAGGTGTTCTTGACGGGTTTCGTTCATCGGTTAGTCAACAGGTGAAACCGGAGCAGGAAATCGTCGAGACCCTTCGTCCCGATCACTTCAACGTGAAAAAAGTAAGCTCGTGTATTTAACTATCGCGTATCTCGCCCCATTGCTCATGCTACTTCGTCCCCTTTCGATCATCATATTTAGCGTGTGATTGACGCGTACACGGAACACCGATCCTGTCACACACACATTCAGTCATCGTTATATCGCCATACGCATCTGTAATTACGTGTTACGTGTATGGATGGATGGATAATCGTAATTTTGTTACTCTGTGATTACTCCCCCCCCCCCATTTATTTAGCAGATAACAATAATACGATCGTTATTATTATTATTATTATTGTGGAAGCATCACGCATCATCGTTATACGTCATTTTTTTTTACGTCTGTTTGGTTTATTTTCCTCTTTATCGTTAATCTTATATGTAACACACCATTAATTAGTTATTATTATACATTGGAATATTTATACAATTTTTTTCAATATTAAACACTGAAAAGCTGTCTTTGTCTATTTTTTTCATCTACTTCGCACCTTTTTTTCACTCCTTATTTCCGCATACATAATTTATGATTTATTATTATCGCAAGCTTTTTATACCTTTTTTTCAATATTTAACGTTCAGTCTCTTATCTGTGTTAATCGAGAAGAAGAAGAAAGAAAAAAAAATGGACGGTAAATTCAAGCGAGTAATCTATTCATCAAAGTGAAATATTTTATCTCAAAGCGGAACGATTCAAGTTTATACATCTACCGTAACGTGTGATTTGAATTTTCCCTATCGCCTTTAACGGTCACTGAAACTCTCAAAGGACACAGAGGCATAGAGTTGGAAGCTTGTATATGTTTTTTTTCTTCAAAGCTGTAGTTTTTGGAGCGGTTTTAATGCATGAAAAAATTTCGTCGTATTGATCGCTCATCCTGATGCTTTGTGTAATCACGCCACTGTGGGCTCAGCCTTCTGTGTATCGGATACAGTATTTTTATTTTATTTTTATTTTTCTTTTTACCCAATATAAGCCGATCTGAACAGTATCTTCGTTAAACATCGCTCTGGTATTAGCCACGGCTAACGATCTGCTGAAATAGAAATAAAAAAAAATTGAGAGGAGAAAAAAGCACACTCTATCTGCACCGCGGTCCACTCTAGCGATGTGTTTTACACCTAAATGACGCTCGGGCTAGAGAATTTCCGTGGGAGTTTTAACCGAATATAGTATATATATACAGGTAGTATATAAGTTATAAAATGTAATAACGTGGAGTTCGCGTCGAGCGTCGGTATGTGCTGCAGAGAGATAGAAAAAAAGAGATGAAAAACCTGAAGCGGAGTCTGTTATCTGCGTTTACCCGCGTGTAGAGGAAAACCTTTTTCTATTTATTTACTTTTATTCATATTCGCTTTTTACTCTTATTTTCGCAAATAACTACTGTCAGTCTGTTTCCCCTTGTCCAACTGTGTCGCCTATCGCTTCATCTATCTCTAGCATTCGAACAAAAGACCGTAGTGCAGTTTATGTTCGAGTTACAAGTTTTGTGTGTTGACCGAGAACGTAGGATAGGAGAGCACATGTATGTTGTGCTTAGAGCGCGCTGGGGGCGCTAGAAAGCGAGATATTATGGCTCTGTAAATAGCCCTGGTGGCATTGTTTGCTGAATCAAGAGTAGTCCGTATCCCGGCCAATACACAGCTATTATGAAAGAAAATTGTGGAGACATATCAGACACCGCATAAGGCGGAACGCAATTAAAATTGAGGAACCCGATCCATAACTCCATTGTACGATCCGGGTTACGCATTCGAGGGAACCCCGCGCGCTCTCATCTCCTTAAATCGTATAAACAATGTCACTAGCTCTGGGAATCCCCGGGGGGGATGGGTTAAATTTTCAATCCGAGACTGAGAGATTAAATACCCTCCCCTTCTCGGTCCATGCGATACACAGGCATTGTTCTCCGGTATTATTTTCATCCGTACCGGCTGTATACACCTACCTGTGTTTCAAGTTGTCTGAACTTCGAGGTCGTATACTATACACGTGCCCCCATTTACACGACTTTTTGGGTTATCGCGTCATCCCTGAAAAATTAATTCCCGCCTAGTGCCCATTTACCACGTAGATAGATTGTCGTCTCTGCGGCGTTCTTTGAGTCCTTTGAAAGTCCCGCGGCGCCTTGCCTAGCCTTGAGATGATTTGTTTTCGTCTTCATTGCAGACCTTCAGACATGGGTTTCCGTTCCAACCAACGGCCATCGCGTTCGACCCGATCCAACGACTTTTGGCTATCGGCTCGAAGACAGGATCTCTCCGAATGTATCCTTTCACGATCTAGATTAAGACTCTCGCTAAGTGTCCGGATGTGGGATATTCCGGGCACTTGGCGAGAGGCCGGCGTCTTTGATATTACAACGCGTATATTTCGTCTTGACTATTCGAAATCCGCAAAACGTCGCAAAACAGTTTGGGAAGACCTGGCGTCGACGTCCACGTCAGGCACGATGGGGACTCGGCAGTTCTTCAAATGCAGTTCCTCGTCAACGAGGGCGCCCTTGTTTCGGCAACGGCTGACGACACCCTGCATTTGTGGAATATTCGACAAAAAATACCACAAGTTGTCCAAAGTCTGAAATTCCAACGAGAAAGGTAACGATCACAGTCACACAGTCGGTGTGTGTGTGTGCAGATCATCGTGAGTGCAGCTATTGATGGATTGTTCATTGCAGAATAACCTTCATGCATCTACCTCTGCAAAGTAAATGGCTTTACGTTGGTACAGAGCGAGGAAACATCCACGTTCTTCACATAGAGACGTTCGTATTGTCCGGTTACGTCATCAACTGGAACAAAGCGATCGAAGTGTAAGTATGCATGTAGAGATGATGGTATAGAAAAAGTTTCGCGATAAGAAAGAAAGAAAAGAGAAAGAGGGGAATTAGCCCTCGAAAGTTCCAGTACGGTACGATAAACGTAATAGGTATATCATTATCGTTATTTCTTTCCCAACGTTTTGTTCCCAACGTTTTATGAATACGCTGAGAAAAGAAAAAACTGGCCCAAGCTACTACGGTACGAGAGTATCAAAACCACTAAGAAATTGTGAAATGAAACAAGACCCTTCTTCTTCACTTCTACTTCTACTTGTTCTTCACCACCATCACCACCACTTGGATTACACTGACTTTATTATGACCATGAGTATGTTTTCACTTACCCCAGTTAGTAGCCTGAAACACACTAGTCCCTCTCCAATTCCGTAATAATTTCTCTGTTTTTTTTTTTTTTTTAATATGCTCAAATATTTCCCTCGTAGTTATATTCGTTGGACAAAACCTACGATATCGACAATGTAGGATATGAACCTGATACGCTTAGCGACCTGCAGAGTTATCACATTTCATCTCACAGCACATATCACATTGCTAGACATGTCCTATTATCCCTGCCCCTAGTACGTATGTATGGTGTAATGATTATTATCACGTAGAATTTGATATAGATCAACTGCTTTTAATGACAAGAGCCTCACCCCCAGCAGGCAAAAACGAAAAATGAGAAGAATAACTGGTTCAAACAAGTTCGTAATGTGTTTGAATCGATTTTTTCTAGATCAAGAAAAACTCATCCAGGAGCAGTTGTTCATCTGAGTGATAATCCTCTTGATCTTAGTAAGGTAATCGATTTGGTTTGATTTTTTTTTCTCTATTCCTTTTGCTTTCGATGTTCTAACGGATTCCCCCACTTTTTAGATGCTAATAGGATACGAATCTGGGCAAATAGTACTCTGGGATCTTCGACTAAAGAATCCTGACTATCGGTGTCAGACTACCGAGCCTCTTAAATCAATATCCTGGCACCACGACGGGAAACAGTTTATGTGCAGTCATACGGATGGGTCACTCTCAACTTGGGCATTACGCCAACTGAAACCCATCAACGTGACACATCCACACGGTGAGTTATAGCCGAATTATCTCAGTTGGAGTTGATCAAAAATTTTATCGCCACACTTATGTCGCCGATGTAGCCAAGACCACCAAGGATGGAGTCCCTGAAGCTTGCAAACCCATTCAAAAAGTCGAGTGGAAGATATCGAGATCTGGGTAAGGAGAATATTCACACTGATCTATTGATATGATACATTTCCGAACGAACCCAGGGGGCAATCAGGCATCGTCTGATGTAAGCTGAGAATTTCGATACTGGTTGACCCCTAGGAATCTATAGTATGTCTAAGAAGAGAGTCTCTAAAGAACCACGAATCAGAGAGAATAAAAAATCTCAGACACTGAATAGTGACGGCATTTTTTTTATAATGTCGAGTAGAAATTTATGTAGCAACGACGTGTCGGTGTTTGTGACAGGTTTTCACGTCAAGAAAATTGTTCTGGCAACGAGTATTACAAGAGTCTTTTTCCTTCTTAATGAGGGGGAAAAAAGACTGCCAGCTTCTGTTCTAAAAGTTGACTTCATTTTAACGACGCTTTCCGAGTGTTCAGAGTGGAAATGGCAACAGAATAGTAAACAAGTTGGTCTTCAACACTGTGTCTTGTTTCGTTGCGTCGCGATGCGACACAAGATTACTAGGTGTTATTTATGTGGAGAAGCGATAAACCGATCGAAGCATTGATCCTAGACTAGTATCGATGATTTTTTAAACTTCTCCGTACGGAAATATTGTAGGAAGTGAATTATTCCTTGCATGGATAGCGCAGCTTTCCTTCCTTCGATAGCATATTAGGTACTCCCTACATTTTTTATCAAGTGAACAATTTTCTTGAATTAACATAAGCGAAAAACGTTTTACGACGATACGAACGTGAAATTCGCTGAGTTGATAGTTTGTAATGGAAAAACTGCAGATCACGGAGCAATAATATAAATAGCACCGCAAAATATACACGCACTGAAAATAGCACCCGCTTAATGTGATCGCACATAGCACACGAAGCACCTGAATAGAAAATATGACCACGTGAACACATGTTATTATCTAGTTCAGGATCGTCTCTCGAAGAATAATGATAATCAAAACACAAAACGATACATTCACGTTCAGTAATGAAATTGCAGAGTTGCAAAATGAAAATTGGTGTGTAAGATTACAGGCACTGAACCTGACACACCTGAAAGCGAAAATAACATATTTTTATCTCTACCTATTTTATAGGGAAGCTTACGTTATATTCTCCGGAGGACTAGCGTACGACACAACAGGTCGAACGCCGAGTATAACTGTCATTCAAGGCAAGACCACGACGGTATTAGAAATGGAACATAATGTCGTGGATTTCGTAACATTGTGCGAAAGTCCTTGGACCAGCGGTATGACATACAACCAACAGTATAGCCCACTATAATAACAAAATAAGTAAAGAAATTCTCGCATAATTAACAGACACCCATTCATCAAATAATTAACAATGTCAATATTGCATCTCAGCATTTGAATTTCTTTGCATTATTAGTCCATATTCACATTATTTTTCGTATATATTTATCAACACGCCTCACGCTTCGGAACCTTTTACATCATATTCTTGTACCTGATTCGAGGATTTGAAACCCAGTCTCATGCTACTCTACACAATTAATAAATTCTTTCAAGCCAATATTTGCTTCAAAGTTGAATTTTTCATCATTCCAAACCGACATTGAAATGGGTAAACTTTGAGCCAGCGTTTCGATGTGACGCTGCGAGAAATTGATTCGATAGGAATTAAGTTTAACGTAGTTGGCGAGTAATTGATGCATGCATAATTAAGCACCGCGCTTATCACTATTTCACCTGCAACAGTCGCTGCTCGGCTTTGTATGAACTATTTCCTCCTAATTCTGTTAGATTTCACTGTTAATAATGTACGTTGCTCCCTTTTTCACGTCAGAAAATCAGCATGAACATCATTTTCTAATCTAAATTTCCAAGGAATATTTCACTACCCTAGGTTACAGAATTTTATTACTCATTAACCAGAATCAAACCACCTGCATGTGCGGATTTTCACATCAACCCTTCAAGGGTCTGCGATGACGAACTGCTTTCTGTTTCCAAACAGATTTTCAGGATCCGTACGCAGTTGTCGTTCTCCTTCACAACGACCTAGTCGTAATAGACCTCCACTCGCCCGGATTCCCGTGCTTTGAAAACCCCTACCCAATGGATATTCATGAGTCGCCGGTAACCTGCTGCGCCTACTTTGCGGACTGTCCGTCCGACCTTATACCGGCTTTCTATTCCGTCGGTTCTAAGACCCAGAAGCGAACCGGCTTCAGCGAGAGCGACTGGCCGATATCGGGCGGCGAATGGAGCCCAACTTCCAGCAGTTATAACGAAATCGTTCTCACCGGGTGAATATTCGGATAATTTCGGTGTCTGTACAGTTTCAAAGAAAGGAATTTTGTACTCATATTACACTTGTCATTTTTGCCTTCAGTCACGCCGACGGCAGCATAAAATTTTGGGATGCCTCCGCTGGCACGCTCCAAGTCCTCTACAAACTAAAGACAGGCAAAGTCTTTGAGAAGGCTAAAGCTAGGAGCTCGGAGTCTGACGAAGATCCCCTCGCCGTACAGCTGATCTTCCTCTGCCCCGAGAGCAGAAAGCTGGCGATCGTCGGGGCGAGCAGATACGTGATTCTATTTCAGTTCAGGAAGACGGAAGACCAGTCAGAAATTGTGGTAAGATCAGAGAATTGATGCGATAATCAAATTCGTCGGAACTGAAACGGATCCTTTGGACAGACTCTGGAGATTCCAAACGCACACGAGGCCTCCATGGACGCGGAGTGTTCTCCCGAGTATGAATACCCTCCGAAAGGAAACCTGGCTTCCGAGGGTGGCGAAGAGTCCCGGAACCCTTCCGTCGAGTACAGTTTTCCCCTGAAAGTCAGGTCTGGCCCGCAGAGGAGAGCCCCTGGCTTTCAGCCCACGATGGTGTGCCTCTCGCCATGGATAAACGGAGAGCAACCAGGAAATATCAACGCTCTGAGTCTGAACTCTTCGTACGGTTTGTGAGTAGATCATTCTACGGTTTTTGGAACTTGATTCTCGGACCGTTTCGTCATCTCTGCGTCTTTGGTCTCTTTGACAGAATGGCTTACGGCACTGAGGCCGGGCTGGTGATCGTCGACGTGATCCAGAAAGCTCTTCTCCTCATCGTCACGACTCAGGACCTCTACGGAAACATGGATCCCTCTCAGCGCTCCCTACGCAGTCCGAAACGCCACGAGGAAAAAAGAGACAACGAGGACAAAGCACGGAGTCCTAGCGTCGACCAGGTAAAATATGTTTCTTTATCGTAATTTTTATCGGTACACTTTGGATTTTTCCAATTTTTCACTAAATAATTCTCCGAAACGAAATCAGCCACCCTATTTTTTCATCACGTGTATCGATCACATCGAGGTGCAATTCCAACATCTTCGATATTCATATATTCTGAAGATAATAACTGGTCTATTTTCTAAATTCTTTTGTTCGATTGTTTCCTAGCAATAGAATTAACAGACTTTTAATCGTTAATCATGTCAGTAAACAGAAAAAACAAAACTGACGAAAGCAGACGACGAAATTTCTTCAGCATCTCGCATGGTCGTTACATTGTTTCAAGATCGGAAATATGGATATTTTCCAATCGTGCATGGACCAGGGACCCTTTAGATTCCAGAATTATCGATACCCTGACAGACAGTTGGCAGATAGAGTAGGCTAAAGTCGCGAGGTGGAGGTGTAGGGTGTCCTGTGGCGGCCATATTGGTTCCGAGCGCTGCCGGGCATTTCGTTCAACCAGATTCGAATCTATGGTCCATGAGAGCGAGAAAAACTGTATTTCTACATTCTCAAAACTTTTTTACGACTCGAATGAGTTTCGGAGGAAATTTTGATCTTGGAATCGCTTTGGCTGTGTATGAATACTCCGTGAGCGTGACTCATCGGTGGGTGTTTATTTTTGGGGCTATGAAGGAAACTGTCGTCAATTATTGGCCAAACTTGTCATTTTCGGTGTATATTTGTTGTATACATTATTTAGGATCGTGGGATTATGAAAAGGTAGGAGTTCATATCGTTACGTAACGTAGATAGGTATATTACGGGGAAACATCCATCCTGTTTATTTGATCACGACAAAGTTTTGAATCAAAATCGATTGATTATTGACATGTTTCAACCGCACCAGCATCTGCCATAATTATTATTTCCATCGCCTACATATTTTGCAGCCATTATAATGAATTATCAATTGCATAATTAGTTCAGTCGATCACGAATTCTCGCAGTAATTATAAATTGCCATCGTTTTTGCCATTGCCATCTCTCGCCTTAGTCATATTACATTCGCCATCACCGCTCTCATTATCGCCATATTATTTTAATCATCGTTGTATCATCATGTCGATTTCAATTCCCGAGTTCCTAATGTGAGTGTGAATATATGTTACCGTTATATATAGGTAACACGAAAAAATGTCATCTTACGCGCGATTTATGCTCTTTGACAAATATTTTCTACTCACCCTGTTCACATGCAATGATGATTATTAAAATCGTCACGATTTCGTTTCCGGTTTCACATATCTGTTCATACATCTACTTTTGTTTTTTATTCTTCACTTTTCTCACCATGGAATTATATAATCAGGTGAAACGTCACACAACGTCGTCGCCCAGTCTGATCCGACTATTTTTGCAATTGGCTTTCGTGCGTTCTCGAGGAAGCGGGCCAGAACCTCTCTCTGAGAGCGTCTGTTCAGTTTCCTCCCGAACGCACAGCGTGGCCTCAGAAGATCGGACTTGCGATGTGACGTTTGTGAACTATCTCGTTCTCGTTTGTCGCCTTTTTTTTATATATATATCTTGTATTCGCATTCTTTACATCACTTCAGTCTTTCAAGGGGTTAACCAATCTTGAAATTATTGTAACGATGGTGGAGTTGAAAGTAAAGAAATCAATGCAATAAGTGAAGTTCCAGAAAAACGTTTGAAACTTCAATAGAGCAGAGAGCTCCATTACAGTGGACAGAATATGTGAAGGAATGGTTAATCCCGAGGATCTTTGCGTTGTTTTTTACCCTTATTTTTTATTATAAATGTTTTTGGTACATCCAGTCCTGCTGTTGTGTCTAACACACATAAAATACCCACTAATCAGTATTAAAATGATATAAATAAATATTCCTCGCCACCTGCAGATGTGGGGGAACAGAGAAAAGAGAGAATTATGTATAAATTTTACCACCAAAGTGTGCAGAGTTTGTTTCTTGTGTAAAAACATGAGTAATCACACGCCTAATCAGGTATGCGTAGGTATTTATTATAAGATAACACCGAGAAGAAAAAATTTGACTGTGTAAACACAGCTTCGAAAAAGTTACCGAAGAAAAGACGAATGTCCTTGTTGTGCAGGATCACAGCTGTTGAGTAAAGAACATGCAACTGATTACCGAGCAAAGTGACTAAATACCAAAGTTTAGCTGTTTTACAACGATCATCTAGTTTGTCGAGGCACCAAAGTACCATTTTTCAAAACTTTAATACATAAAAAAATTGAATAAGATAAAAAAAAAAAAATGAAGTATTGAAACAACAAATTGCAGCAGGGTAAATAGGATGTGCAACGTTCACTGCAGTGTGCACCTGGTTCGTTTACTCATTGTGTCATTCGTAATCTCTGTTGATTCTAAAATGAAAAACGGGAATACCGCGTTGCTTTACTCTGCACGATGGATAGTAGCCACGATTTCACTGGATCAGACTTCTGAAGAAACGACAAATCTATGAAGAAAATGAACTCGATGGAAAGATTTCACGACAAGAAGACTAAAACAAAGTGAGCGAAAATCGAGGATCCTGAAACTGGATTCAAATTTGTAAAAAGCTATCGATGATGCCAACGATTGGTGGTCCCACTTGGTATTCTGCATCGAAAATGAACTAAACGACGCTGATTAATTTCAAATATAGCTACTGGACACTAACACAACGCTTTATGTCACTAACTTATGTCGTTGCAGAGCTTCTAGCAAAATCAATCAAATTCTGTCTCAATATTAGATGAAAAATGTATCTTTTGTTCATTCACTTTCCTCCGCGAACCGATGTTTTTGTTTGTTTTTTCATTTCTACCATACGGTGATGACTCTCATTGGCAATTGTAATCGTTTCCGGGGCCTTTAGGCCCCATCACGGTACGTATATCTGCGCAGACATATGCGCACCGGGCAGAAGAGTCCAAGTCGTCGTGCTGGCGCATGCGCAACTGATGATAACTAACATCTGAGTGGGGGGAATCCGGAGAACGTCGACGAACCATTGAGGGGCATCTCCGTATTTTTATTTGCTGTTCACTGTGGATCTACTATTAGAGAACTATTTCTCGTACGAATGAACTACTCTATTTTTAAATAACTACGTTATTTTTCGTCTAAACTATCACAATCGTTTATTCTGCCAACATTTCATGCCATGTACAATGGTGTTGATTCGAAGGGAATCCCCTCAACTCTGGACGGTTGAAAAAAGTGCGCAGTTATTTTGGGATGTCGTTATGATTTCAAAATTGGAACAACAACAACAACAAGACAAATATCAAGTCAGTTTATTCACTCCAAACGAACTGCAGTAATCGCCAGCATCTAAAAGATAAATCCAAAAAGCTACTGTTCATATTCTTCGGCCTCGTTGGGGGTAGCGACAATCCTCTATTTTAATTTCCTCCATCTCGTCCTCTCCCGGTTCCCGCACGCACTTATGTATTAGATCGCTTTATCTGCCGTCCAACAGCCAACGTCCACTACCGCAGTCCAATCACAGTGTATGTAGTATCGTTTGTCCCTCGTTGCATTGCGCACGCGCACGTTCGTGGCTGTATAGCGCATGCGCATATCTAGAGAGTGCCATCACAGGTGGTGGATTGTAGCTTGAGGGGCTTCACTGCATCTTTCTTGTTTTTTTTTTCTTGCTTTGTTTTCTGGTATTCATTTCTGAGCGGCTTCCACGTACTGCGATCCGCGATACTTTCAGTATACTCAAGAATATGTATATTCTTCCTCTAATTTCCGGAAATGACAAGTTGCCACGCATGTGATTTGCGACATTTCCTGAATTCTTCAGGAGAAACCGTAGACTTTACCCTTCACTATTTTTCGCTATAAATCACAGTACAAACAAAAACCTATCCACACTTGCAGCGCTTGTTTGATCATCGCTAATTTATTTATTCAGGATCAGCGCAGCCATTGCTATCTCGTATTTTTTTTTCAAATTTGTTTATCATTTTTTGCAACTGATTTGTTGTTATCCACGATTCACGGTAGATTCACTACGTTCATTGCGACACGATAGTCGGTTCGGATTCCGTCGGAACATCCGCGGACGCCGACGGGCCCAAGAGTTCGTCTTCCTCGTCCCATCGCTGCGCGTCGTCCCAGGATTCTAGCATCGAAACCGTCGATGCCGATGACTCGTCGGCATCCGCATCTGCAGTCGAGCTGCAGGCGGGTTGCAACGACGGGCATACCTCCGCGACGGGGAGGAAGAAGAACGCATGGAAAGGCTTCAACCTCAAACGCCAGCTCAGCAAAGTAGATCTCAAGATCAAAACATTCACCAGTGCCACTCAGCAGTGTTCCCCAGTCCCGAACGTCGCTCACAATCAGCCCCATCAAAAACGAGCCCAAAGTGCGGATGGAGGCACGTCGTCCTCCCCCACTGAGCACGAGGCTGCGCCCGTGTTCGCCTCTTGTCCCCCCCGTCACGAGGTGTTCGACGAAATCCCCGAGAACGGGGAACCGTTCGACGGTGGGGGAAAAAGTACGGATAACAATTGTGTCAGTGATGGTGTTGCGGGTTCGACTGTGGCCGAGACGACGACTGTTTCGGCAGCCGAAGAGGCCGTTGAGAGGCCCGACGAACTCCCGCTGTTCGATAACGAGGGTAAACCCATACGGCCTAAGCGTGACATGACGAAGAAGTGGGCCCACAAAAGAGAAAACCGACTGCTGTCGGTGCCTCACATAAAGTATCAGAAGAATGACGGAAACTTTTCAGATCTGAGATCTAGAGACGAAGGGGGACCTTCGTTCGCCGGAAATTTGATGAGAAGATTCAGTAAGTGTTTATATACAGCTTATGTGTATGTACATACTGCAGTTGTTATATACTGTCGCACGTATATATACATTATTGTCGACTAGCGAAAACGATCTTTACATTACATTATTACATTACTAGCATTATTCAATGCGTTCACGTGACTTTTAAAACTATGATACATCATACATTATATTATGCGTATAGATAGTCTACCTTTCTTTAATTGCACTTTTATTGTTAGACGTTTTTTTTTTTCTAATCAACTCCGAGGGGTTGACGCATTCTTATTTCTCATATCTTGCCTCCTCTGAAAGGAATTCAGCAAACGCCGTAGGAGGTGAAACCCCGCAATAAAAACGAACCATATTGCAAGTATTCGCGACTATGTCGCGTGACATTACAGTGGAACCCCGTTAAGAGCAGATTTCTTTACGTGTCAGTTAGCGACCTTTCCCCACTCCGGCAGCTTCGGCGCTCGAGCTGACAGGGGAGGACCCGGGCCTGCGGCGAGGCTTGGAAGAGTGGGGGGATCCCCCGCAGTAGCAGGATCCACCCAGGCCCGCTGGTCCTGACGGAGTTTCACTGTGCGTCGACTATTTAATCCTGCTACGGTAATAAAAATCAATGTCAGCATACTGTCAATATTTCATGCGGAACTGTTGGAAGATTTGATTCTAGTTACTTCGTCGCGATCGAGTGAAACGTTGACCCCTCGGGTTTTCATTCGAACAGATTATACATTGTAGTTTATAATCGTAGCGTGTATAACTTTTACTTGCCAGTTATTATTTATCTCCCAACCGAAGCGCGGTACAAGGTCAAACAAACATTCAAACAAACTAGAGTAAAAAATTCACGGAAGCGTGTATAGATAGCCGGTGATGAAATAACAAAACATATGCACATGAATACCCTGGCACTGCTGCAGCACGATATAATAGAATAAAATAATACTGCCTTATTCATCTACCGGTGAACCTGGCGGAGCCCCGAACGGATTCATCTGCGTTCATCGATTAACGATGTACAATTGATTTTTTTTTCTCTTTGTTATTCGTCACATTTTTCGTCGTCAGATTCCGCAGCCTCGACCCAGACCCCCTTTTGAAACAAAACCATATACTGTTTTTTTTTTGTTTTTTTTTCTATCGAACGGGTTGCACGTCTATAGCAATCCTATTTACGCTGCTGCATTATATCACACATAGTGTACAGTAGTCGCGAACAGATACATACTAGCGCTACTCCGTAGTCAGATACATGCTGAATGCTTGATAGTCGATATACACTTAGGCGTAGCACGGTTTTGTAGGAAGAGCAGGCCGTACGAGCCTACATTCTACATGTGATTGTTTCGAGGTACCAGAATTGTCAAATTTGCAATATCTGCTATTGCTGTAAGGATGAGGACAAGGAAGATACGGAACGCTAGTCGAGTTTCGCATTAGGCCGCTCAATACAAGGCTACAAACGAACAAACTTCTCTCGGTGGACAGTGGGAAAACGGCCTTGTATCGAGCGGGCTCGAAACTCATCACAATTGTAATGGTACTACAGTACAACCTCGGTAGGGTCGGGAATCCCCTCGACACTACCGGGGCTCCCCACTCACGCCTCTCCCGGCGCTCTCCCGATCTCGGAAGTTGGACGGTGCTTGCGATAGCGGGGAAACGTTCGCTAACCTGAGGTTGTACTGTAATACTAAGTCCATGCTTGAACTGCCTCAAGAAATCACAGGTCGAGTCTGTTGCTCGGCTTGATAATCTCCGATGTATGAAGAGGACGCAGAACTCCGGCGATTTGATCTTGTCCAAGTAAGATCCACAAGTTCAGACTCGGTGGTAGAAGTGGAGCCATGAGGCACTGAACTTGAGATTTTACTTTGTCAATATCTCGCAAAAAGGATTGCTGCCATCTTCCTACTCTTCCTGCGCCGTAGTCCAGTTGAGTGTAATGTATTCAGATGTGCCCAGACACTGTCGGGGGACTAATTTATTTTTTGGTGTCTATGCAGAGACGAGTTAACCACAAGTGGAGAGGCATGTCTGAGCATTGCGACCCCGTGAGTCGCTGCGAGTGGTGATTCCCCTGGTGTTGTTTGTCTGGGGAATCTACACTGCGGAGTGCGACGTCGCTGAACCATAGTCCAAGTAGCGGCATTCCATATCTGTAAAGTAGGAATGAACGAGGATATAGACTCCGAAGGTGAAACTGGCATGGAATGTACCATAAATAGTGCGCTTCACTAGGGCTTCCTCGATTGAGTGCAGAAATGAAGAAGGAGAGAAAAAGAAGTGATAACATAACGAAGTAGCAATCTTAGAATAATTAGCGAAGGTTACACACGATGTAACGAATGTGTAGAGGTGAACGGTTGGAAACATGGAATAGCAATCGCTGCACGCAACAGCTTTGCATTAGGAGGTCTCGCCTTCCTCGCGCTTTTTAACAGAGCGAACACAAGGCGTCGGGGAAGAACCTAGACCTAGAGTTTTAATGTCCTCTGTGCATACTGCAGATGGTAAAAGAGAACTCTGGCATACCTGTGAATCTACCAGTAGGAAAGATACCAAAAAAAAAAAAAAAACACCTTAATGTTCTTTGATTCTCAACCTACGTGCAGTTGTGTCTCTATCGTTTGTAGATAAACGGGGTGGGCGTTTCATCATCTGCAACTGGGAAAGCCATGCAGGGAACGGGGGGTGGCGCAGCCGGTGGCAGCGGGCTGCCGTCTCGCAGACCTCCGGCACCGGATCCGGTATGCCGGTCTCGCTCCCAAGGTACACGCAAGCTACAGAAGTGTCTGAGTACCGCATCGATACATTCCGACCTGGATGGCCACGGCCATGACCAAGGCCCCGGGGCCTCGATCGTTGGCGGTACCCTTGTATCAAACTTCCCTCTGTACGTACAACGCAGCGTCGAGATACGCGGCTACCAACCGACCAACTCCTCCTCGGCTTCTTCGACCTCACAGCAAAATCTCATCACCGCCAGACATTATTGCAGTTTTGGTAGTACAAAAAATCACCCATCAAATTTTCTTGTAGAACGAAAGAGAAACACACCTACTATAATATCGATTGTACGAATCTTTCAATCACACTATGTTTCTATACTTCTCTACAATATCTCTCTCTCTCTCTCTCTATTTCTTTCTATACTTCTCTCTAAACCACCCTGAAACTATTTTCCGAGGGGTTAACTACGTTCTCAAAATATTCCATGCGGCAGTTTGAATTCCTTTTATCCCCTCAAGTCCTAATCCCCGCGTATAACTTCGAGCATACAAAGTTCTTTTGAGGTTAGGCGTTGCTCACATCGCGAATCTAGTGCGCAGATTCGCCGCGCATCTCACATCGTATGACCTTGGCAAGAAGGGACTTCCCCTCATGAAGACGTTTCGTGCTTTATTGATTGTTCAGTGATTCCAAAGTCGAATGGAGACAAAACATCACTGAAGTCTCACCAGAAACCTCCGAAATCCCAAAATCCCTTGAACATTCGAATCCGGTGTTGAGAATTTTGACGAAATGGTTAACCCCTGGATCAACGCTATCTGCAGATAAACTTTGTATCAAAACACTCGTAGCTGTTTAAACGCTGCACAGTTTGCCTCGTAAATATGATGATGATGATGATGATGATGATGTGTATTCGTACTCTCCTCTAGCAGACGACTGACGTCGAAACGTAACACACTACATGCCCACCAACACACCTTTATGCCTCATGATTTACAAGAAGAACTGTTTTCTTTTTTGTTAACGAGACATCTCGCTTTGTCCGCTTCTCTTCCTCCGATGATGAACGGTTCAAGGATGTAATCGAGAGCGTGTAATTCTTCTATGAGCTCGAATCGTAAAGACTCCCAACTGTCTTGGTGTCTATAACCCTTCTGTTTTTTTTTTTTTTTTTTTTTTTTTAAATGGGTGTCTCCACGAGCGTTGTTGATGCATGATTCCTACCGTCACCCTGCTGTACTACGAGGTTTCTACCTGTGGCTTTCCCCTACAATCTATTACATCCAAAACTCCAACTTTGAACGTTCAAGTTTATTTTGAAAACACTGTACAGCCGGATATAGGATGCCACTCGTACCAAGTGCATGGCGCATACAGATCACAATGTCAGAAATACAACACACTTTGAACGCCTCGTAATTACATTGAGATCCTTCAATGATGTTCGCGTGAACAATAATACCGAATTAAATTACAAACAACACAAAAAAGCAGCAGTATAACTTCTATCCGAGAATGAAATACGTTCCTAAGACACGACATAAAAGCATAATGGATCGTGCGCAGCTCTTTGGCTTGCAATATGCTTTTGAAAAGAAGATACTGTGAATGATTGTTCTGCAAACTTACATGATTGGCGAGCTATATATCGATATTCGTCGGTTGCTTGGCATTGTACGGTCAGCCATCATGGCTCTACCCCACTCACCTTCACTCTCATATACGCATTCTCATCAGCGATCAGACCCCGAATAAATCAACACGCACTATACTTAGTACCCAGCACCTTGATCATGTCGAAGTGAATACAACGATAACCTGCGAGATCGAAAATGAGAAGAAACAAAGCTATACAACTGATGAAACAGCCTTGAAGTTTGCGCGCCCTTATTTCCATTCGATGTTCAATGTACCCATTCTGTACATACCGAATACGTACTATACATACATAATTCTATATCCTGATGATATATTGGCAGTAAGAAAATAACTGTGCTTATGTTTTCTCCTCCACGCTGTAATTATGCACGAACACTGCCAGTAATGGACTTTGTGTCCGCAATAATTGTCTTCGATTGTGCGTATTGAAGGAGTACTATTTATTTATTTTTATTTATTCTTGTGATTACATTTCTTCGCCTTCGATAGTTTGCGTATCGAGTATTCTCTCTCTCTATAGTCCCTCGATGATGCCAATCCTAGTCGGATGAAAAAAAGAGAATAGAATAATGAAAAAAAAAAGCAAATGGATGCATCTACTCCGATCATTGTATGTCGTTTGAATAGAAACTATCTTGTCTCATACCACGTCTGTATATATGTACCTTGTACCGTGTCTCTGCGATGTATATTTGCAGAGTGTATGATCGAACTTGCCTGCGCTGAGATATCAGGGCACGTTTTTGCCTGAAAGAATACGAGAAAAAAAAAGAAATGATTCTGATCGAAGAAAATTGACTTTTTCATTTTTGAACATCATTCAGAAAATTTTGTTTCACCTCAATCTACTCAGATATGGAGTGAAATAAAAATTGTATCGTGGGTCAATTTTTGTCGGTTAGTTTTTTCAATGTTTATTTTTTTTTTTTGGTAATCCCATTCTTGTTAGTTTAATTTCTTATCGAAGAAATAATTGTAATACCGGTATAGAAAATTAGTGCCTGCAGTCTGAATAATATATGATAATGGAATGTACGTGTAGGTGACTTTAGGCATCCTGTCGTAGGGGAGCACTACACTGGTCTACACGACTCCCCCTGCGCACGCTGCCTTTTCTCCTGCTTTTTACTTGCCGGATTACTTGCATGTGGTTTGTTAATGGCATGGAAGCAATCAGGCACGCAAAAAGCACGACAAAACGTGCCGTGTACGTTTCAGGGGGCATTAGTTATCTCCGCAAATCGCTGCTGCACTCGAATGTATAATTTGGCTTGGAATCGAGACCGTAATGGTTACCACTGACACATACAGTGGCAGCGTAATCGCATTCGCATTCACGTTCACGTAATTGCTCGTTTTGATGTCTGTGAGCGAGCTCGGTAATACGAACGTAGTACTCTTATCTCTACATCTGTCACTCTCTCGCTCTCTTTTTCTACCTAATCTCTCTGCTCCTGTGTATTTCACGTTAGAGAGTGCTACATAGGTATAACTATAGGTATCTCCGTGGTACGAAGTAGGATGTACGATGTGATATATGTGTATTCATAAAAATATCTAAATAACACAATATTAATACCAATACAGCATAAAATAATTCAATAATCGAATAAACAAATGGTGAGTCAGTTGTTATTATCTAGAATAGATCGTAGGCCGAACGGCGGCGTTGTAATTTGCGTCTCACGATTACGTTACCGTCTCAATACCTGAAAAATGAACGTTTTTTCATCGTGCCAGCACCAGAGAAGCTCAGGGAATTTTGATAATTGCAAATTTATCACGGGTTCGATAGAAATCCTGCGCCAAAGTCGCGAGGTGGAGCGTGATTCAAGATGTGGCGGCCATCTTTGAAATTTATTGTCACGTTAACCTTATGACTAGTGTATCATTTCGCGGTCTTTTACTATTTTAGGTTGTGAATCGTGATCGACAGAATAATTCGCGCGTCTTTTTTTGTTTTAGCTGCGATTCGAAACTGCGTTGATTCGGTATTCGGATAGCGCGAGGTTATGGCAGTGGCGAAACGTTGTCGCAACAGATACTATGATTGTGTACTATTTTATCTTTAGGTTGAAAAAAAAAGCCGTCGAATGAAATTGCTCGATGTTAGGGGTTGAAAATTGATTAACTCGTCTACGTGTGAGGCAAATTGCTCTGGAAATAAAAAAATTAACCAGAAAAGTCTAAAAAAAAATTATTAAATCAGAAATAATTGGCCTAATTCTTCGATCAATTAATGGTAAAAATGTTTTGAACTAATTGTAATGAACATTAGCGTTGCATGAATACAATAATGGCGTGTCAATTGTTACATTGAAATAAAATTATATTCTGTTTTTGGTAATGCTGGCCGGTCAGATAAATTGGACAGTTCCTTCACCCGGTCTCGAAGTTCGAGTATGTCATCGTTGGAAAATATAACGGAAACTATAAACTGCCTGGTATTCGCAGATTCCTATACGAAGAAGAATGGTAAGGTTTTCTTTAAAGTGATCACGCGTGTCGGTAAGCCAGATCGATTATCGACCGTGCTACTTTAACGGCTGATTTTTCCCCCTTAATGCGCAGAAGCCAACGCTTTCCCCACTCTGTGGATCGGGACTTCCCTCGGCTCTGTACTTACCGTTGTATTCAGCGCACCCGTTTGCGGCGAACAACGTCACGCACAGCCCATACACGTTGCTACTTACAGTGAGTACCTGGTTCCTCGTTTTCTACGACTCGAACCAATCGACTTGATCGTCTCTTGTCCAGGTGGTTCCATGTTCAAATTGAAGGGTTCCATGCTCACCATATCATTCCTCGATTGCAACGGCGCGCTTATTCCATACTCGTACGAATCGTGGCGGGAAGAACATGCCGACAAGGACCGCAACAGTGAGTGATCGAGTGGCAGGGCTCTGGTTATTGGAATAGATTTAACCGTGCATTATTGAAACCTTTCAGAGACACCGACCAAGTCAACAAGTGCGGGAATATCTCCGACACTGAACGTCCAAGCATCGGGCGAAGGGTTCGGGGATAGACAGTTCGTGGTGTTAACGTCAGAGAAGCAAGCCAGAGTCGTAGCTCTTCCGTCGCAGACCTGCATGTACAAACAGCAGCTAGCAGACACAGATTTTGTAATAAAGGCTGAAATAACTTCCCTAAAAGGTGAAACCGGCGGGAGTTCTCGATCTTCCTCGCTCTGCGATAGAATAAATTTTGTGATACGTCGTCTAATTTCTTGATTTTCCAGATAGCGTTTGTTTAGTGTGCTACGTATCTAGCGGACACATCGCAACTTACAGCCTGCCAAGCCTCAGGTTACTAATAGACGTCGAGTTCCTACCCTTAGTAGACCTCAGGTAAGATTGTACGAGTACAAAGATCGAATAACGAACGAACAAACATAAAAGCGTAAATAAAAAATTGTTAAATACCATTTAAAATCGATGGTTTGGTTGTTTGAACTGTAAATATATTTTAAATTGAAATATTATTATTATTTTTTATTGTGTCGATCGTAATTGAGTAATGGGTAATTATCCAGTATCGGTAGAACCTTGTCCTGTTTATACGTAGTCATTTTGTATTGTTAGCCGTTAGATATAAGTATCACACATCGTTAGTTATTATTTTTAGATACTACTGTTACATATTTCTGATACATCATCATTTATCTACTATTTTTTCTGTTGTACCTGTGGTTTTGTTTCTGTTGCTTTCGTTATTACAATATACGGCTAGTCTCACAGTTCATATAACAGTTTTCAGACTACAAAACGTGGCATAGAAGATCCCATGTTATCGATATGGGGACAACAGCTATTTGTCAATGAGGATACCGATCTGTAAGTTTTACCCCCCCTTACACACAATTTCTGTTATGATTTTTTCTATCCAAGGATCTATCTTCTTATTAACACCATTCGAAATTTCTATATACTCTTCAACAGTAAGAAAAAGAGGTCAACCCTCCCCACCAGTCTTCATTATACAACAGCTACACCCATATATATATATATTCCTTTTTTTTGTTTCTCCACATCAATTGCAATACAAAATTAATTGTATAAAAAGGAAGGTTTTGCCGCGCAATATGCATTGTCAGGTCATTTTGGTTGATTTTTTGTTCCTTTTATATTTTGTTGAATCTTGTACAAGATTGATAAAACTCGGTTCCCTGTTCTCCCCCTAATGTGTGTGTGAAGAGTCGTGTATGTACTCGATAAAAAAAGAAAATTGATTCATAATTAATATCCGACGATAATCAATCCGTTTAAATATGTGTCAATTAGCGCAACCAGACCAAATTATCGAGAACAGTTTTCCTCACTTTTATCATAGAATCGCGAGGACGTTCTGCTTCAGCAACAAGGGACACGGATTGTACCTCACATCGCCAACGGAAATACAAAAATTTACAGTCTGCAACGAGTTCTGGTGAGTCTTCTATCGTCACTTTCGCTGGAGAAGCGAACCAGACATCATAGAATCGAGTGAATAACGAATTGATAAAACCACAGGGCGGACTTGACGGAGATGATGGGGGAGATATTCATCTGCCACGAGATGCCAGAACCACCGAAGGAGAGCTTTCTCCGAGGTCTGTTCGGTGGCGGCTCGCGGAGTCTCGACAGGGAAGAACTTTGTAAGATGAAAAAACAACCGTTGTGATTCGATGAGTCGAAGTAACAATTGAAAAACCGTCAATTGATCGATTTTCAGTTGGAGAATCGAGTGGTCGAGCATCACGCACGGTGGCCAAGCACATCCCTGGACCAAGCACGAACACGAATGGTTTGAGAGAGAAGGCGAACAGTGCGATGGGGGACGTGAGTCACGCTCATCAGATGGTGGTGGAGCGTGGAGACAAGCTTTCGCAGCTGGAGGATAGAACGGCTCGCATGATGGGCGAGGCGGAGACGTTTTCTCAATCGGCGCACGGTATAATGCTTAAATATAAAGACAAAAAGTGGTATCAGCTATGAAAGAGTTACACGATGAACAGCGAGCGGAGACTCTGAGAGAAAAAAGAAAAAAATAAAGAAACAAGACGATAGTCTTTTAATACCAACATATATATGCTGATATCAAGGTGCGATTGCGTCGCACAATTAGCATTCGTATTTCATCCACCCCTTCCCACTCGATCCCCTGAAAAGAGAAAATTTTGTTCATTATATTTTAGTGTAAAATGGAAGTTATAAGAATACTATTTACAATGTATAAAGCAATTTCATGAATTAGTATATAGTTGTGATATAAATGAATGAATAATAATTAATTAATTAATAACGTTAAATAACAATAATATCGATAAAGAAGAAAAAATACAAACAAAAATGGAAAAAAAATATAATACGATAACAATAACAATAATAATATTAATATTCATAATAAATTATAAATGCATGCACGTATGTATATGATATATATTTATATGTAGACAGGGTGTCCCATTTAACGTGGGAGAGACTATTTTTACGAGTATATAGTCGAGCCTTTACCGGAAATAATGATTTATTTGAGAAAATGTTGCCTTTGTATTCGTGAGGCTCGTCAAAGCTCGACTACTGGTACACATCGCCTCTCCCAAGTTACGTGGGACACTGTCTGTATACTATCTGTATATATATACGTGTTTAAGTTCTAGACGATATTTAATAGTCAATATATACACATATATATTAATTTGTTTGGTAATTAAATGCCTCTATTATTTGGTAGAGTGTTTTTTGTATTAAAATCCAACTGTACATACGGGATCTTCCGAAATGATAATGATACTCGCACCGACATTCGGGTTACCATTCTGTCCGTACTCTCATTCTTGGGGTCATAAGTTATAGGGTGGACGTTGATGAAAGTCACGTGACCTCGATATGATTTACACTTGGAGTTTTCAAACGCTATTTTCTCAGCCAAAACGCATTCGATTGATGTGAAATTGATATCAGTGACGTAGAAAAACGGAACGAAGGGCCTAAGAGTCTTAGATTTTCGAAAATCGAAAGACATAATCAGAATTTTGTGTAACAATGTTGTTCCGTAACCCAAGGAGGTGCTGCCCCTCGTGGGGAGAGGCAGCACTTCCTTGGATTACGGAACAATATTGTGAAAAAACTGTTATTACGTCTCGATTTTCGAAAATCCACGATTATCAAGCCCTTCATTCAGTTTTTCTACGTCACTGATATCAATTTCACATCAATCGAATGTGTTTTGGCTGAGAAAATAGCGTTTGAAAATTCCAAGTGTAAATCATCGGCCTCATATCGAGGTCACGTGACTTTCATTTCACCTTAATACTCTCTAAATCGCATCTTGTAGTGGAGACTCCAAGAAGTGGATGGAAAGTATCGTGTCTATACTATGATCGGTACTTTGGATCAAGACAGGTGCTTAGTTTGGGTGGGATAATATATGATTTTTGATTGATTACATGTGCCGTTGAACTCTGTTACAACTGATTGTAGTCACCATTCCGTTTGTTATAGAGTCTAAAAACAGTGTGAGGATGCAGTTGTTTATTTAATGTAGCCAAATGAGACAGTTGTAGACAATATCTGACCCCACCTCTTATGTGGTGTGTTGAGTGAAGTATATATAAAGATTTTGAAGAGTAGTATCATTGAACTAGAAAATCCTGTATGTATGTAAAGTAAAAGAAGAAAAAAACATATACATATATATAAATGAAATATAAATATAAATTATATAAGCGTAAGTTGTATTGAGCAAGACATGTTACAGAATTGTAGGGTATGAATCTTTTACTCCTGGCTATATAAAAAAATTCTTGATAACAGAAATGAATAATTATAAATTGTAATAAATAAAGAAATGATATACATATAGATATCTATACGCATGCGGGAGCACGGGACAACAGAGAAAACGTTTAATATGATATAAGTGTAGAATAAAAAACCTTGTTGGAACTATTAAAAGGAGAATATTTAATTGTAGGCTTAGTTTCTACCCCCGCCTCGACCAGCGTATTCTCCAGCCGTACTCAGATGACCATTTTCTACTTCCCTACACTCTTCTGGTCACAATTTTGCTGACTTATCCTTTGTTGGATAACTTCGCCTATAGCTTAGGAATCTAATTAAAAGCTATGAAAATACTTCTTCGATTCCGGGCTACGATCAAAAGTTGAGAAAAACTGCACGAGCTGATAAGGACACCCTCGAATTAATGTGATGTCTAGATATATATTTTTGTAGATCAATTTCCAATGGCTAAGCTAATTCAAAATATCTGTGCATTTTATATATCAATCTAATTGTGTTGATATCTGTTCGCGATGATGGTGAATTTGAATGAATTCTCTTTATAAAGAATTCTCATTTCTTAAGTTATCTGTCAATAATTCACTTAAATCTCATAAATTCCGGTGAAACAAATGGTTGATACGTCAATTCGACGAGTTATTTACCCCTGGGGCGAAATAACGCAGATTTATGTGCATTACTCACCGTGGCAGAAACCAATATTTTTTCTCGTTATCTTATGTAGCTGTGGATAACAGGACCAGTGAATAATGAGACAAGAACAATATAAAAGATAACAATATTCAAAACCATGTTCATAAAGTATATTCAGCGAAGGATATTAATTTTTGACTTGCGTATCAAGTACATACATAAGTATAATCATAACTCCGATCATGGCTCATAACTAGACGGTTGATCAGTGATTGCAGACTCATTTGACAAATAAATTCTTAATTCAATCAAATAATAAACTCCTGCGCAGGACGGATTCGTAGAAACATTTCAGTAAACAACAGAAAAAATAGTAATAATACGCTATGAAAAATTGATGTGTTTTTCTTTTTTGCTAATCTCATATTTCGACAACATTATACTCTATTCTAATCACCATTATCGATCTATGTATAAGTATAACTTAATTGTGCTGAGTCACACTCACATGTTAAGCATTATTATACATCCATCAAAATATTTTTTCCTTACGTATAATTTGGCATCGACACAATTACGGTCGTAAGTACATTACACTATAGTGCTTTTCAAAATGAATGAGATAATGATGAAAAATAAAATAATATATATCCCCTATCTTACAGCACATCGTGATATTACTATAGGTATACGTATACGTGAGCTTCAATTTGAATCGTATCTAAAGAACTCCTGGACTAGTCCCACGTCGAACATGTGCAAACCATCGATACTGACCAAATATTGATGTCAATCATATACGTCATAGTGAAAATAGTTGTTCGAACCAAAGACGAGATAAAAAAAGGTTCCCAATTTCTTGATAATTTCATCTCAACTGTTTGATTCCTCTACTATTCTTTCATCAAAGAGTTTTGTATCCGATAGTCTCGAAGATCGAATGAGCCGCGACTGCAACGAAAAAGTACAGTAAAACCCCCAGGAACGGGGATGTGAGTGCGGCTCCACTGTGCTGCATGGCCGCCGGATTATCGCCGTCGAATATCTGTATGAGGACACGCGCAGGCTTAGCGTTGCTCGCGTCGCACGTATAGTTTCCAGAATGCCGTGCGGTCGCTCTGGCAACTTCGAGCCAGCTCTCTTTACCGTTCAGATCAGTACTGACGTTGTATCCTCGGTCGGTATCGTAGTTTACCATCCGCGAATTGTGGTACCAGAACAGATACGAGGGTACCTCGGTGGACTTTTTGACTACACAATGGAGCAACAGCGTGCTGTCGGGTCTGACGAACTTTTCCAGAGGCCCGTCGATCTCAGTGTGAGCATCTGGGGGACAATTATTCACCGAGACGTTACCAGTACCGCCGTCAACTCGCTTTGTTGGCTAATTCAATGACGACCACATGAATAACTCACCGACCACCTGTAGCATCAGGAATATGCTCGATGGGGGGTGCGTGGAAACTTGGCATTCGTATATTCCCGCGTCTCGTTGCTGGACGTATTTCACCTGGAGCGTCCAGTCCTCGCTGTGCTGGAAGTGGCTGGCTTGAAAGCGCTCGTCGCTCGCGTACGTCGTCAAGCCAACCGTAAGCAGCTGGTGGACGCCTTTCCTTCTGATCCAGGACACCTGAATCGCGACCAAGACCTCAGTCAGAATGCCAATTCGGCAGAGGCTCGTAAACTCACCATGTTCTCCCCTATATTCTGCACCACGCAGGGTATCAGCGCGGTGGACCCGGTCTGGGCGATGATCACCGTTGAATTATTCGTACCAAAATTCATGGACGGCTGTTGCACGTTGTTTTCGAAAAGTTCCGGTGATTCCCCGGTCGGTTTTTGCCCACTGTCCGCTAAACTATCTGCGTCAATCGGAATTTTCGTTAACTTCGAATTTCCGATCGGGGTGGGTAGTTCATTACTCACCGGTCTGCAGCATGACGTTGAGCAAAAGAACGAATACGACCACGACCGTTGCAGCACCATCGTTATGTCTAGCCGTCATCAGCTACCGCGATAGTTACGACTGTTTTATTAGCCGTAGCCAGACCGTATGAATTTCCCAGTTTTCTTTCAATTGTACGTGTACAGAGACACAAGACGTTCTCTGTTCAGGTGTATCAGGTACTGCGATATTTCTTCTTTCTTTACTCTAAATACTCCTCGTTCACATCGTTCAAGCTTGGACGGTCTCCTGAGTACCCTGTGCTACACACTGGGAAGAATGAGCACGATTATTGCTATTGACGATTACTATTTCTCTAATAGTATCTACATCACAAGTACTACCTTCGGGTTGGATATGTTGACGCATTCGCTTCCCCACGTAGAAGGTACGCGTCTTATTTTCGAGACAGTCTTCCAAAGTTGTCTCAACGAGTCTATCATTATATTATGTAAGAGTAATTACTGATGCTGATCTTATTTTCTTTTTTTTGGGCGTATTTCTGACCGACTTTTTTTGTACCAGGCTCGGTGAAACCTGACTATCCATACGACGAAATATCGAACGACGAGACCTAATTATCCCGGAGCACACCTCCTCTTTGAATATTCACGAAGTTCAATTAAGACTTTGAGTAAATATACAACAAACTTTGGTACAATCTGTGTTATGTAAATCGTTTCTTCTGTCTCTCAGCTGTTTGTTACTCACTGTTGATACTTAATAACTGAAGTTTCTAGCTACGACGGTGTATGCATATCAAACTGATAATTATTGAGCATTGATTATAATTACGACATTATCAAGTGATCGTTAATCGCAGCAATTTGAAGTATTCGATCGTCAATTAACACTGTTGACAATTAACTCTTCACTCTCTTTCATCACTGTAATCACGAACTTATGCACAGGGCGCAATTAATAGGCCGGAAATTGCATCTGGACGCGATATCTTACGCTGCCACCCAAAATCGCGGCTACTCCTCATCTCCGAGGAGAAGCCTCTGCGCTGTGGTGTACGAGAGAGACGAAACGTGGGTGTGGATCACATTTACTCACCCCCAGCAGCCCTCGGGGCTCAGGGACGTAAAATCGGACCCCTCCACTTTGTGGCTAGGTGGCTAGGGACAGATGCAGTATTGACTCTGTGTGTGTATACCTAGAACCACAAATTGGGGCTGGTATATTTGTCGCTGAGCAGCTGGAGGCCTCGAAATTGAAGCTATGCTACAGCATCTTTGAAGGACATTTCCAAACGCTCCGTCAATCGCACATGAAAGCAACGCGGTTATTCTTCGCACTCTCCAATTGTCTTCGCGGGATTCAACAGTTGGTTTATTATACCTCGTATGGATGGCTGAGTTTCAAGTATTCGTCTTCATATTGTTGATATTTCAAACGTTTTATTCTGAATTCGCAGGCTCTCATGCAGAAATTAATTATTGCGAAAGCTAATTTGAAATCGTTTGCTTCGAGATGGAAATTCTTTCCTCGATGTCAGCTTTCTCTTTCTTTTGAATTGTCTTCAAACGATATTTCACTGACACAGAGAAATGAGAACAAAAATTCGGACCATTTTGAAACGATTTCTTTCTTTACAGCGAGTCAAATTTTCTCCAATCTCTAGTTTTTGGACGTATCCTGTCACGAACTATATGGGGGAGGTTAATCATCATCTCGATCAGTGAAATTCGTTTTCACGTTTTATCAGGTGTCAACGCGAGGGAACCCTCGTTTCAGGTACAGCCCTGAGATCGTTTCGCGCAACCGCTGGTTCCGCCCCGCCCAACCATCCCTCTAAGCCTGGTGGTGAGCACGTCTACTTTTCACAAGGAAAGATAAATGGAGATTCACTTGAGAAAACTGAAGAATATTCAAGGAAAGGTGAAATCCAAGAGCCATTCGTTCCGCGAGACAAATAGAAATTCATAGCGTTCAAATCTCGAGATTTAAACATTCGGACATTTTTCACGTCCATTCGCTATGTTCGAGTGTTTGAATTCGATCTGAAGTTCAGACACTTAACGCTGGCTCTTGACCTAATGCGTCATTAAAAATCCGTCATTCGAACTGATTGATCGACTCACCGCTTTACTAGGGGTCCGAAAATCGTGTGGCCGGATCATAACCCGGTGGTATGATGCACTGAATAACGGATGAAGGTCTTGGGGATGATGTACGCTTTCGAATTTCTCTTTACCGGCAAGGGTCGAGCGTATGAATGCAACTGCTGTTGCATTCGAATTCGCGTTTCATAATTTCGGAGAAGATGTCTCATTCTGGTGGATCGAAAAGAGACCGCAGAGAATCGAACATTCTTGGTTTCTTTAGGGTCTGGGGACTCCAGTATTCGAAGAAACAATAAATCATGACTAAATCCAGCGGCTGGTGGAGAATTGTCACGGAACGGGATAAGTTGGATGATAAAAAGAGCCGTGTGGAAAGGTAGAACACCATATACTTTATTATTTCTGGTTGTTGCTATTTTATTTACAAAAATATTACACTAAGACTTGGAGGTATTGGTTCCCGCCCAAACTACTGTAACAATCCACCGTAATTATGCTAAATAAAAAATTTGATTTATTGCTACCTATGTAAAGATAAGATGCCAGAATACAATAATACAACAATATTATTAAAAAAAAAAAACTTTTTATACAAATAACAAACAATTATCTAACAAGTAGTAAGTCAGTGCCGTGTTCCAGACACTATTTCCCATACTCATTACTTTTGTACAAATTCTTTGTCTCCGTATAATATCATACGAACTACATAGAATATATTGTGAAAATTTGTCTATAAATGGATATATCTCTATGCAGAATGTCAGCAATTGCGGCACTGCACCTGCGCCTGGATAGATCGAGGGTAATTTCCTACTTTGGGATAATTTCTACGTGACTGTTCATGACCTCGCGTCATTTATGGTCGTTGGCACACGCACCTCAAGGCCGTCTAGTTTCTTTGTCAGTATTATTTGGCATCCGAGTCTAGAGCTGCAAAGAAGACAAAAGATGGATGGTACAGCATTTTTCGGAAGATATTTTCCGTTAGATGGACGATGGCAACTCACGTATCTGTGAGGTCGTAGGCCAAGTCTAGCATGTCGAGTTCCTCGTCGGTTGGTTTTTCGGGCAAAGAGTCATACACCTCTTGGGAGAATATTAAATGGCACGTGCTGCACGTTAACGTACCTTCGCAGGCACCTTGGGTCGAATTAAATAAAGATGATGTAGATAATATTTGATCAGATTATATACCCGTTGTGAACAGAGTACTCACCGAATCCATCCAAATCGATATCATTGTTTACGATCACATCTAAAAGACTGTCTCCTTCCTTTCCTTTAGCTTCGATCCTCTCACCACTCGCTCTGATGAATGTTACCTTCAACCTGAAGGAGGGCGAAAGTAATTTCGGGTTGAAGAGAATAATAGCAACCATTATAGCAGTAATAACAATAACCGCTACGGGAAATACGGATGGGGATGTTAGCTGTTGAGGAATGACGAGAAAAGCGATGCTGTGTAGCTAAAGGCCAGAGACGCAAATCATTGATATTTCTGTTGCTCGTTGATATTATAGAACGGAATCAAAAAAGCAAAATCGTGAGTTGGAACAAGATTAGCAAAGACAACAAAAATGGTAATCACAGCTACAGTATCAAAACAGCGATATATGAAGAGCAGTAGTAATAATAGCGATATAGCGATATAGCGATAGTAGCAACAATAGTAATGGTGGAAAAATCGTAATAGTAGCGAAAATAGCAATATAGGAAAATAGCAACAGTAGCAATATAGCAAAATAGCTAAAGCAGCAAAATATGGATAGGAGCAACACTTGAAAAGTAGCAACGATAGTAACTATAGGAATAACAGTAATGATAGCAGTAATAGAAATATTAGCAATAGTCGCAACATAAGAAAAAAATATCAATAACGGCAATGGTAGCGATAGTTAAGTAGCAACAGTAACGAAATTAGCGATGGTAGTAATATTAGCAATAGCCAATAGTAGCAACATTTGGTTATAAAAGTTATACGGTATTATATGACAAATAGCAAATGAAAGCCACAGTGCCACCAACAGCGACAAATAGTAACAATGATGCTACTATGAATAGTAATAATTTTATCAAACGTAGCAATTTTTGGCACCATTAAGAATTTGAATAAAAAAAACGTATCAACTTACTCTTGCTTCTGTGACAGTGCTTCGGTCGCATAATTAGGCGTTCCCGATGATGGTAGCAACAGTCTTCCAGAGTTTAATATCCTCGGTGACGAGGTTATTATCGGTGATGCGCGAAAGGATGCTTGCAACGATAACTGGGATCGGAGATTCCTAACCAACAAAGCCATGACTATGTCTGTCTATGTGGTCTAACGGCGAATGAATTTCAAGAACTTGTGTTCTACGATTGATGGAATTTGACCAACGTCTCGACGTGCTTCGATCTGTGTGTATGCACAACTATTCACGGAATTCGAAAAATTTCAAACGATACCAGGGTACGGACACTGAGCGCTACAGTTCAGATTCAATGTTTTATCTCCTCAGTTCCGGAGATCAACTGTGCTAGAGGTAACTCAGTTTATCGTCGATCTTTACTGGACCTAATACTCCGACGGAATTAATTTCACGATTTATACAACACCTAACCATTATTCTGACCGTTCCGTCCTGTCTGTCGGTATAAACATCATTGATATTCTTGATCTTGCGATAACCCCCACGTTTGGCTAGATGCTAGGCAGTCAGTCCGCGTTCTTACTTCTTAGGTCGTGACACCGCCGCTGACCGCGCCACTAGGCTTTCAGATTCCCGCGCATTCCCAACCGATCATTCGTTCCAAAAGATCGAAAATCCAACGACAAAAAACCATCGAATTTCGATTTATCCCATGAATATTTCGAAATTTTAGAAACTATATACTTTCGTTTGGAAACAGAAACTGTAACGGTTTCATTGATATCTTTTTTCTGTCGCATTGGACAGAAAAGAGGATGCAAGAATGCAACTACGTGATCTCTTCCTTCTTTTGAAATTTGGGTGCGTTCCGAAATCGAACCACAGTTACGGTTGCAGGAATTATTACGTGTTTCGAGTTTGGAATACATCCTGCCTACACCATGCAGAAGATTGTAGTTCATAGTAATAATGAGGGGGATCCGAATAAGGGAAGAAGAAGGAACAGAAGGCATCTGTAAATGAATTTATTTTATTAATTCTCTATTATCCACATGATTCCACGGTCAATAATTGTAATTTGAAATTTGTTGTGACCGTATCTGAGATACTTTCGCGATTACATACAGAGTAAAGGAAAGAATTGGCAGTTACGTGGTTTTTGATTCAGATAGAACTGTGTGACAGTCACTCATCGATGTGTCTTCAACGGAGTAAAAAAGATTATCTAATAAATGTGCACACAAATTATAGATTAGTTTGTAATAAATGACGAAAGTAGGTGCGTAGCTGATCCTTATCCTGTTTCTAAGTTTGATCAAACGATAAATTACGTTGTGTTCATCAATATTTAATAAATACGAAATCGATGGCGAAGGAATAAAGGAGACTACGAATCACATGAAGTAACCGAAGCCAAATGTTCGCTTTATAGCGTCCCAGTAATACCTCTCCCAGTTCTCTTTCGTCGTATCCGCTTCACTGAAAATAAGACGTTATAACGTTAGTACACGCTGTAAAAAAAAAGTAGTATATATTTATGAGACAGAAGTCGATCAATTTGGATACTTCAGATCTCTGAGGTATTGAATATGGTACAGAGCATCTTTCTTTTCAATTTCAAACTAGAAAAGGTGAGAATATTCGAGGAAATTGAACACTTGAAGCTCGAGATTGATTCTACAGACAATTCTCATGGAATTTCTTTTCAGAATTGTGGAAAAAAACAACATTTATCTCATACTGAGAGACAAAGAGTCACGATCTTGTGAATTTCGAAGTTCTTACTTCGTAGGCACGCCTGTTTGCGTGAGTTTAACTTCGGTGTGATCATTTTTCTCGCTAATTTCAAGCGTAACTTTGCTAAAATGCCCAGAAGGCCACTGTTTGCATCGCCAATTCTGGATTATCTGAGATGGCGAAAGTTCGACAAAGTCACCGTGTATGTTACCGCCGAATAATTCGAACTTTCCGCTCTTCTTCGCCTCCAGTTTCACCGGGCCTTTGGTGAACGCTTGGACTCTCTGAAAATTGAACGACGATCAGCTTGATCAACTCTAATTCTCCGTCAGAATGAAAAAAACAAACTACCTCCAAGTTTTTACCCACCTCAAGACACGTAAAAACGTTGTAAAACTCTTCGGCCCTGCACTGAAACTTTTGCTGTTGTTTAATCGTCGTTGTTGTTATTTTAACACCGACTGGTTGACTGTTGGATACCGGGATCGTATTCATTTGCATCTGTAACAAACCAGAGATGAATCTGTTATCGAGATCGAACCAACTAAGTATCGTACCTTAGCGTCGAAACCAGAAGTCATATTCGTTATTTTCTCTTTCATAGTTTCCTTTTTGGGGAGAATCATGCCTTTACTGAACTCTGTGAAACAAAAACACACAAAAATTGTAGAAACCATGTTACCGTGTAGAATCGATGATAGCTTCTCACCTTCTTTAAGCGCCGCTACGTATTCGCCTAATTTTTTCCTAATCGTGTCTTTTCCTTTGGTATGTAAAAAGTGTTTCACAGCTTCTCCCCTCTCTGTGCTGTCCTTGAGAGTTATTTCGATCTGGAATTAATAAAAGACCATTTTGGTCACAGTTTTACTTGTTTTCATGCCAGAAAACTGAAATATTGTTATTTTAACTCGTTGTAAACGGTCGATCGATGCTATTCAACAAACTTCCAGCATTTGTGATACGATTATAAAAAAAAAGACGTACGTCTACTTCGGAGATGTCATTTTCCTCCGATAAATTGGGTATATTAATTTTTCCAGCGACTGCCTCGTCCTCGTCCTGGAGCGTCCACTTGAGTACCAAATTCCATTCGTAGAAGAAGATCAACTTCCCTTTTCTATTGTTCGCCACAGCTTCTCCCTCGCATTTCTCAACCTCGGTGACCTTGCACTTGACTGCGATGTAAAATTACATAACACGATCTTTTTTCACAACAATTTACTTCTGACTTAGATTCTAATGCACAGATAGCGTAGAAGATAAAAGACCGAAGACCCTCACCCTTGTCTCCTTCGATGATTAAATTATTGAACAGCTCCTTCAACTTATCCTGTGACCATGGACAAGCGTTCTTCTCCGTCCTGAAACGTGCAATCTCAAGTTACCATGGATGGACTGCATCGAGCATCGGTGCTTCACATGTTATTCCTTGCGTAATGCGTCAACAGAACATGTCAATGTGCCAGAGGCTCGGAAGAGTTTTATGGGTGCTCAAAGGTGAGGAGAACCTAGGGAATTATACCCACCAATGCCAATTGTTGACGTTTGTAGCGTCGGGTCTCTCCTCAACTATCCATCGTGGATCGCCTTCCCCCCACTTGGCCATGGTCCGGTTGCGTCGACGAGTGTTGTTCAATTATTCGATAACAGGCAGTGTCGCTTTGTTTCTGTGATTTACTGGAAGAATTATAATCGCAGATTCATGAATAATGATCGATTTTATGACGAGTAGTTTATATTAGCAGCATGATTTGCAGACAACTCGTGATCTGTTTTTTTTCCTTTCTTTTATTCGTTTTTCTACTTCAGATCAAAATATTTTAGGCCAAAAATCTCACCCGTTCGTTGACGATGTTTGTTGTAATTCACTGATATTTTATAAAATTATAACCCTCTTGACGTGACGATATTTATAGAGGCAAATGATCTTGCGAGACTGAAGACTGAAGACGGAGCTCCGACTTCTGAAACGACTAGACCATTCTACTGATTTTCAATGTCTATGTGGTTGTGAATTTCTGGAAATTTCAGGCACGGGTCATATCCGTATGTAGTCGAAGAACGATGATCGACTTTCGGAACACGCTGCGCGCGCCCATGGAGTAGAAGGAGACATGTCGTCACGGAAAAGTGTGTCTCATGGTAGAGGGGAGGGCGCCGCGAACAGTCGAGAACCGCAAAGTCACGTGACCTCGATATGAGGCCGATGATTTACACTTGTAATTTTCAAACGCTATTTTCTCAGCCAAAACACATTCGATTGATGTGAAATTGATATCAGTGACGCAGAAAAACTTAACGAACGGCTTGATAATCGTGGATTTTCGAAAATCGAGACGTAATGACAGTTTTTTCACAATATTGTTCTGTAATCCAAGGAAGTGCTGCCTCTCCCCACGAGGGGCAGCACCTCCTTGGGTTACAAAACAATATTGTTACACAAAATTCTGATTATGTCTTTCGGTTTTAGAAAATCCACGATTGGCAGGCCCTTCGTTAAGTTTTTCTACGTCACTGATATCAATTTCACATCAATCGAATATGTTTTGGCCGAGAAAGTAGCGTTTGAAAATTCCATGTGTAAATCATATCGAGGTCACGTGACTTTCATTTCACCTTAACAGGTTAGGTTCGGGGCATGGTATTCGAATACAATTGTAATGCAACTGATTGTGATTTCATCTGTTTCAACGAGAATATTGTCGCGGTCGAGAAACGGAAGCAGGTCGCCGCCTCTGATAATTTTCAATTATCAGAAAAAAATCGACCAGAATCGGACGAAAATTCTGTCGAAGCTAAAATGGAGAATATCGTAAAGTGGGATTTCGATACATTGTGTGCATCATATCACATCACAAAACTCACGAGCGACGAATGGGCTGCAGCTTCTGACGGAAGAAGCAGATTCATACGACTCATGTCGGTTCGATATAAAGATTCACACAGAGAGGAATCCGAATACATCACTGTTTCAAAATGGAAATCTTACCGGATAGTCTGCCTGTCAATCTGCAGAGTGTACATCCCCCAGAGAGTGAAAGTGATCTGGGAGAATTTTGGACACGGTCGCAAAGCTGAAAGTTTGTAGGACTGCGATCACTAAAAAAAAGTGAAGTGAAATGTGCCGTAGCCCAAATCCGATGCCCTCCTCCCATCGGCATAGTGAAATATGCCGTAGCCCAAATCCGATGCCCTCTTCCCAGGGGGATAGTGAAATGTGCCGTAGCCCAAATCCGATGCCCTTCTCCCATCGGCATAGTGAAATGTGCCGTAGCCCAAATCCGATGCCCTTCTCCCAGGGGGATAGTGAAATGTGCCGTAGCCCAAATCCGATGCCCTTCTCCCAGGGGGATAGTGAAATGTGCCGTAGCCCAAATCCGATGCCCTTCTCCCAGGGGATAGTGAAATGTGCCGTAGCCCAAATCCGGTCCTCTTCTCCCATCGGCATAGTGAAATGTGCCGTAGCCCAAATCCGATGCCCTTCTCCCAGGGGGATAGTGAAATGAGCCGTAGCCCAAATCCGATGCCCTCCTCCCAGGGGGATAGTGAAATGTGCCGTAGCCCAAATCCGGTGCCCTTCTCCCATCGGCATAGTGAAATATGCCGTAGCCCAAATCCGATGCCCTTCTCCCAGGGGGATAGTGAAATGTGCCGTAGCCCAAATCCGATGCCCTTCTCCCATCGGCATAGTGAAATGTGCCGTAGCCCAAATCCGATGCCCTTCTCCCATCGGCATAGTGAAATATGCCGTAGCCCAAATCCGGTGCCCTTCTCCCAGGGGGATAGTGAAATGTGCCGTAGCCCAAATCCGGTGCCCTTCTCCCATCGGCATAGTGAAATATGCCGTAGCCCAAATCCGGTGCCCTTCTCCCATCGGCATAGTGAAATATGCCGTAGCCCAAATCCGGTGCCCTTCTCCCATCGGCATAGTGAAATATGCCGTAGCCCAAATCCGATGCCCTTCTCCCAGGGGGATAGTGAAATATGCCGTAGCCCAAATCCGATGCCCTTCTAGCCCAGTGAAATATGCCGTAGCCCAAATCCGGTGCCCTTCTCCCAGCGGCACAGTGAAATATGCCGTAGCCCAAATCCGGTGAAATGTGCCGTAGCCCAAATCCAATGCCCTTCTCCCATCGGCACAGTGAAATATGCCGTAGCCCAAATCCGATGCCCTTCTCCCAGGGGGATAGTGAAATGTGCCGTAGCCCAAATCCGATGCCCTTCTCCCAGGGGGATAGTGAAATATGCCGTAGCCCAAATCCGATGCCCTTCTCCCAGCGGCACAGGGAAATATGCCGTAGCCCAAATCCGATGCCCTTCTCCCAGCGGCACAGGGAAATATGCCGTAGCCCAAATCCGATGCCCTTCTCCCAGGGGCACAGTGAAATATGCCGTAGCCCAACCGGGGTGCCTTCTCCCATCGGCATAGTGAAATATGCCGTAGCCCAAATCCGGTGCCCTTCTCCCATCGGCATAGTGAAATATGCCGTAGCCCAAATCCGATGCCCTTCTCCCAGGGGGATAGTGAAATATGCCGTAGCCCAAATCCGATGCCCTTCTCCAAGCGGCACAGTGAAATATGCCGTAGCCCAAATCCGGTGCCCTTCTCCCAGCGGCACAGTGAAATATGCCGTAGCCCAAATCCGGTGCCCTTCTCCAAGCGGCACAGTGAAATATGCCGTAGCCCAAATCCGGTGCCCTTCTCCCAGGGGGATAGTGAAATGTGCCGTAGCCCAAATCCGATGCCCTTCTCCCAGCGGTACAGTGAAATATGCCGTAGCCCAAATCCGATGCCCTTCTTCCAGGGGGATAGTGAAATGTGCCGTAGCCCAAATCCGATGCCCTTCTCCCAGCGGCATAGTGAAATGTGGCGTAGCCCAAATCCGGTCCTCTTCTCCCAGGGGGATAGTGAAATGTGGCGTAGCCCAAATCCGGTCCTCTTCTCCCAGGGGGATAGTGAAATGTGCCGTAGCCCAAATCCGGTCCTCTTCTCCCATCGGCATAGTGAAATGTGCCGTAGCCCAAATCCGATGCCCTTCTCCCAGGGGGATAGTGAAATGTGCCGTAGCCCAAATCCGGTCCTCTTCTCCCATCGGCATAGTGAAATGTGCCGTAGCCCAAATCCGGCCCTCTTCTCCCATCGGCATAGTGAAATGTGCCGTAGCCCAAATCCGATGCCCTTCTCCCAGGGGGATAGTGAAATGTGCCGTAGCCCAAATCCGATGCCCTTCTCCCAGGGGGATAGTGAAATGTGCCGTAGCCCAAATCCGATGCCCTTCTCCCATCGGCATAGTGAAATATGCCGTAGCCCAAATCCGGTGCCCTTCTCCCATCGGCATAGTGAAATATGCCGTAGCCCAAATCCGGTGCCCTTCTCCCATCGGCATAGTGAAATATGCCGTAGCCCAAATCCGGTGCTCCTTTCTCCCATCGGCATAGTGAAATATGCCGTAGCCCAAACTGGTGCCCTCCCATCGGCATAGTGAAATATGCCGTAGCCCAAATCCGGTGCCCTTCTCCCATCGGGCATAGTGAAATATGCCGTAGCCCAAATCCGGTGCTCTTCTCCCATCGTGGTATAGTGAATCATGCCGTAGCCCAAATCCGGTGCTTCTCCCATCGGCATAGTGAAATTATGCCGTAGCCCAAATCCATGCCCTTCTCCCAGGGGGATAGTGAAATGTGCCGTAGCCCAAATCCGATGCCCTTCTCCCAGGGGGATAGTGAAATGTGCCGTAGCCCAAATCCGGTCCTCTCCTCCCAGGGGATAGTGAAATGTGCCGTAGCCCAAATCCGGTCCTCTTCTCCCAGGGGATAGTGAAATGTGCCGTAGCCCAAATCCGGTCCTCTTCTCCCAGGGGGATAGTGAAATGTGCCGTAGCCCAAATCCGATGCCCTTCTCCCAAGGGCATAGTGAAATGTGCCGTAGCCCAAATGTGCCGTAGCCCAAATGCCCTTCTCCCAGGGGGATAGTGAAATGTGCCGTAGCCCAAATCCGATGCCCTTCTCCCATCGGCATAGTGAAATATGCCGTAGCCCAAATCCGGTGCCCTCCTCCCAGGGGGATAGTGAAATATGCCGTAGCCCAAATCCGATGCCCTTCTCCCAGGGGGATAGTGAAATGTGCCGTAGCCCAAATCCGCTGCCCTACTCCCAGGGGCACAGTGAATTTCGGTGGAGCCCAAATCCGCTGCCCTACTCCCAGCGACACAGTGAATTTCGGTGGAGCCCAAATCCGCTGCCCTACTCCCAGGGGCACAGTGAATTTCGATGGAGCCCAAATCCGCTGCCCTACTCCCAGGGGCACAGTGAATTTCGATGGAGCCTAGATCCGCTGCCCTTCTCCCAGGGGGATAGTGAAATGTGCACCATTTAAAACTCGTATCTGTCCTTCAATTCGTTGACTTGAATAATTTCTCACCCAAAAACTGAAGGCACCTCAGACAATTTGCTAAAGACTTTTATTCTTAGAATTTCGCAAAAAAAATTGTTTCTCCAATGTTTTCGATGTAGGGTAAATCACCCGGTATATTTAAATTGTATATACCAATATATTTAAGTGTACAAGATTTAAAACTATAATCTATAATATTTGTAGCACTACAAATCAAGTTGTTGGTCCTGAGTGTAGATGGGAAATCAAGTCATTTCAGTCAGTGATTATGCGACTACATTCTGCTCGCAGGAGATTTAAGTCAATAAATAATGAAAAGTAAAAGCCAGACTCCTGCGCAAGCAGTCTAGACGCACGTAAGCTACTGGAGCACACCGGAAATGTATACATTTTCATGATATTACTATAATAAATTTCTATATTTACGTGACGACTGTAAGTTTATTCTTAGGTATATTGGTTGTGACCCAATGCAAACTCCTCTTATCTTTGATGCCAATCGAAAACAGCATTTATTTTTCAGCTTCAATTATTTTTACTGTTTATTAAAGTACATAAAATCCTTAGCTGAACGTAGTTACATGGCCAGCGTAATATTGAGGGAATGAAATATTTTTGTTAGCATGTACATGTACAGTTCGAATTCCACATTGCTCGTCATAAATGATATTCAAATTTTGCCGCTCGCCGGAATTCTACGGTTCTCGGCTGTTCGCAGCGCCCCCTATAACGTGGGATTTTGAGACCGCTTTCAGACGCTTAAATGTGGGGAGATATGTCTCCTATTACTCCATGAATAGAGAAACAAGCTTTTAGACGGTTCTGAACCAATCTAACTTCTCGATTTTAGCTAACTTCAGACTGTTCAGTCGGCAAAAATTCACCCCGGGCTGCGTTCCAAAACTTCACCCTGGGTGTGTTCGCATCCTCCTCTATCACGTAAGTGAAACAAGGATGCAAACACACCCGAGAGCACCCGGGTGAAGTTTTGGAACGCGCTACTGCATGTGCTTCGAAATATGTAGCCAATATAAGTGTATATCATTATCTATAACCTACGCATTGTTAGTGTGGCTAATAAAGTTACGAATTGATTTACTCCTCAAAAATACATTTCCTACATATTTTCTATCCATTGGTTCAAATAAAAAAAATTTTTTCCTTCCGTTTTTCTGCTTTTTGAATTACTATCACCTTCGATTGGCTAACTGAAAAAATTCTCGACCAATCAGGCAGCGAATCTCAGCATTCGATCTTCGACTTATATCGAACCATCGATGTTCTTTCCGAATTGTCAAAAGCCCGCGAAAGTGTTACGTCCGTTGACAACGTGCGTTCGGTGCTTCTGTCGCGATGGACAGGCAATTATTTGGTTTGAAAACTGGTTAAAAACCGTTGATAAACATCAAGGATTCTAATTAACGAACTGAAGGTATGACATACCGTCTTTTATCCGCGAATATACAGTATAGTCGAACCGTTATAGGTTCTTTTTCTCATATTCTAACCTCCTAACATCGCGGACTTAACCTCAAACTGTCAAAAATCAAAACAAAAGACTGTCTCCGACGTTTTATTTAAATGTTTGACGAGGGCATCGACAATGAGCGGCAGCAATTCTATCGAGGCGTCGCATTCGAGCAACAGGTAAAGATACTAGTCGACCAATCGAACTTTAGTATCAGAATATATCCTGACGTTTTATTTCCTTGTAATAAAAGCAACACAACGGCTGCAGAAACGGTGTGGAAAGTTATGAACAGTCCTTTGGTGGCGATATTGTCAGATATCCAGAATCCCACCTTCAAGAGAACCATCAGTGTCCTCTTAGACTCCATTCTCAGAGGGGCTTCCAATCTCCCCAACGTCTTGGTCCCGCCACAGGGGATCGGAGAGAAGTATGACCATCTACACAGACAGTACACAGGTAATATGGCAACAGCTGAAACCGAGGGGTGAACCACTTTCGAAGTCCGGTGTACAACAGTGTGTGAAGTCCCGTAAAGTCCCGTGAAGTTCTTGAAGTCCCATGAAGTCCTGTAAAGTCCCAGAAGTTCCATGAAGTCCATGAAGTCCCGTAAAGTCCCAGAAGTCCCATGAAGTCCTTGAAGTCCCATGAAGTCCCGTAAAGTCCCAGAAGTTCCATGAAGTCCATGAAGTCCTTGAAGTCCCGTGAAGTCCCATGAAGTTCGTGAAGTCCCGTGAAGTCCTTGAAGTCCCGTGAAGTCCATGAAGTCCCATGAAGTCTCATGAAGTCCCATAAAGTCCTTGAAGTCCTTGAAGTCTCGTGAAGTCCCATAAAGTCCTTGAAGTCACGTGAAGTCCTTGAAGTCCCATGAAGTCCTTGAAGTCCCATGAAGTCCCGTAAAGTCCCAGAAGTTCCATGAAGTCCATGAAGTCCCGTAAAGTCCCAGAAGTCCCATGAAGTCCTTGAAGTCCCGTGAAGTCCCATGAAGTTCGTGAAGTCCCGTGAAGTCCTTGAAGTCCCGTGAAGTCCTTGAAGTCCCATGAAGTCTCATGAAGTCCCATAAAGTCCTTGAAGTCACGTGAAGTCCTTGAAGTCCTTGAAATCCCATGAAGTCCTTGAAGTCTCGTGAAGTCCCATGAAGTTCTTGAAGTCCCTGAAGTCCTTGAAGTCCCATGAAGTCTCTTGAAGTCCCGTGAAGTTCTTGAAGTCCCATGCAGTCCCGTGAAGTTCTTGAAATCCCATGAAGTCCCATGAAGTCCCTTGAAGTCCCGTGAAGTTCTTGAAATCCCATGAAGTCCCGTGAAGTTCTTGAAATCCCATGAAGTCCCGTGAAGTTCTTGAAGTCTGGTGTACGCCATTTTTCGGAGTGGTTCACCCCTCGGCTGAAAGCAAGAAGTAAAAACACACGCTGATACTTTTCCGCTTTTGGAACGCCTTTTTTTTCAGGATCTTGCATATTGACAAGGGGGAATACCCAAAATCTCTGTTCTTTCAGCCTTCACGACGTGGCTCTTTGGCACGATGTTCTACATATCGGGCGCGTCATTTGGGAAAGAAATTACCGCTAGCAGTTTGGAAGTGCAGTCCTGCATGTTGCGCATATTGGCACAACACTACCTCGTCAATTTTCACCGAACCTCGTCCGAACTGATGGACGTTCTGGAAGGTGATTAATCTACGATCTCGAACTCGAGCTACTCAACTCCCGAACATTCTTTCTTTCAGATATCGTTGAATTCGAAGAAAACTGCGCACCAGGGGACCACGTCGAGCTCAAAAAGTTCCAAACCGAACCCGGAGTCGTGAGCTACTTGAATTTCCTCTCTCTACCGCTCAGGATACAAGAAAGCGAATTATGCTCTATACAAATTTCTATAACGAAGGTGAAGACGGAATTCGCATCGTTACATTGAAAACTAAACTCGATATCGACTTCCAGGTCATTTTGAACGTCGGAGTCTCGCTCTGGGACCAGACCAGACTCTGGAACATATGCTTGAAGATGATCGTCGACTCGGTACCGGAGGTCAAGTTCATGGCTTTGGAGGTCCTTGTGCAGATGATCGACCGTTCGATCGTAGAACCAAAAGAGAAGTCCGAACTCCTCGCGCGAGTCACTGATATCGTCAAGCTGATACCCACCTGGCAAAATCTCGGAGTTTTGTCATCGGAGCCCGATGCCACCTGGGTGGAAAAATTGACCAGTTTTATCGACGCCATGGACGCTTCGCCCGCCGTATCTAGTCTCTGCTTCGACATTCTAGATTTCACGATATCAAATGATAACGAAGGTACAGCGATTCGCACCGTGAAAGAAACGTAATCGATGCATAAATCTTCATCTTCTTTCAGGATTCGAGCCACTGAAGAAAGCAGTATGCGCCAAAATCGGCGACTACTTGATCGAAAACCCGACTTTATCAACGCCGGAAGAGTTGACCAGGTGTCACAGCTACCTGAAGAGTTGGACGGTGAGAGTTGAATTTCAGTGAAAATCCACGAATCACTGAATGAATTTGTTCTCGTTTTTCAAGGGTTTCCTCGAGGTGATGCGTCGCTTGGTATTCAACGACGCGACGACTTCAGTTTCCCTGGGTCAACAGAATCTCTCGATAGTCAGCGAGGCGTGGAGCCTGCTGCTGAGTACCATGGGCGAAAAACTTCGCCGCAAGGACTTCCATGCTACTTTAGAGATCCTGAAGTGCTCCGGTTGGCTGGATTTCCAGTTGGCTCGGTCCAAATTAGACGGTTTTTTCTACGGAGCCGATGTGGCGGGAATAGCCGCGACTCTGGTCGACGAACTCGACTCGAAATCGAGCACGGACCCCTCTCTCATATTTGAGAATATCAATGCACTCTGCAGACACAGAGAACTGAGGAACGTAGAACTACACGATATTTTGCTGCAGGCTCTGCCGCGCTTCGGTCTCTCCTCCGCCTCCCACAACGTCAGACAGCAAATCGTCACCGCGGCCAAGAACCTGGGCACGGAGACGAAAGTCATGTGCTTGGAAACCGTCTGCCAGTTCGGCAGCGTGGAGAAGCGATTGCCGCTGATCAAGGCCTGCGTGGCCTCCGATGACGTTGATTTAGCCGTTGCGAGTGTTCGGTGAGACGTGAAAAACGATTTTCGGTGCTTCATTCGTTCTTACGTCGCCTGTTCGTTTCAGAAACCTGATGTTCGCGATCGGAGACGGCAAATCGTACTCGATCAGCATCGTTGTCGACACTCTGATCCTCGCGACGACTTCGGGGGAAGAAAAACTACGACTCGCAGCGTCGAGATACATGGGAGGAATCGTCTGCCTGCTGTCTGGTCGCGCGGTGTTGATCAGGTTCTGATTCTCGCCTCGAACCAGTCGAAAGGTTGACTTGTTTATCGATGGGATTACTTCTTTCAGGCAAATGAACCAGCGGACCGATTGGACGATAAAATGTGAGGACTGTGGCGGAGCGACTGACTCCGACCAGCCCGTCGCTCGAACGGTGCCTTTCGAAGTGGAGAAATTCCTGAGCTCCCAATTCAAGAGTTTCAAGACGCTGCCTCTGAGTCACCGGTCCATAATGTCGAGCAATTTTCAGAGTCTAACGAACCACACGAAGTTCTTCAACGCCAATAACGCGGCAAAAGTTTGGCTGGCGCATTTCAGGGACGAGAGCAACGAGGTCAGGGGCAATGTGGGAAGGGCGATGGTCTCCGTCATGAGGAACAAGACAAAGGCGCAACAGAAGTACCGCGAATCTTCACAGGACTTGATAGAGTTCGAGAAATTGGTGCTCAAAACGTTCGGAGAGGCGCTCGATCACGCCCTCGAGGCTCACGACCTCGATCTTCACGTGTCGATACTGAAAACTGCGCAGGAAATAACTGGGTAACTTTCGGATCGAAGGGATTTCTCCGACGACTATAGCAGCGCCGATATCTTCAGTTTCAGAGACGTTTTGTACCTCATGGAAGAACCGCTGTTGAAAATATTCCTCATGACCATTCTACGTGCCGATTCAAACTCCGTAGCAGTCTCAACCGCGGCCGCAGCTTTCCAGGAAATAGCCGCTCGCCACGAGACGACTCCGAAGTTAATGTACCGGCGCTACAGGAGGGGATTTCTCGACGTAATGACGAAAATTTTCGTCATTCGATGAACAGAATGCACAAAATCTTCCGATTTTCAGCTCATGATCGACATGGCGGTCCGCAACTGCGTCAACCACTCCTACAACTTGGCGACCTCCTTGCACAGGGCTGCCAAGTGCGTGGGGTTCCAAGGCTCCCGGCAGCTCCTGCACAAGGAGGGGAATTACGCGATATGCACGCTTCTTCCGCTGGTCGTCAGATATCCGCAGGCAAGAGTCCTCTGCAGTGACATGGCGGAGCTGATCACAATGGACGAGAAAGACATGTTCATGGAGTACTTTCAGTACATACTTCCCCACGTTCTGATCAAAGAGGAGGAACCGGTCGCCAAGAAGTGCCTTGTGCTCGTCGAAACCATTACCGGCACCAGCACCTGCGATCTCATGCAAATGTCCTTCATGGTAGCCGAAAAAGCTGCCTTTTCTCGCAAACTTTCTTCGGAATCGCGATTTTGAAGCCTGTTTCCTTTTTTGTTTTCGCAGGGGATATTCAACGAGCTGATGCTGCATTTTCACACTCACATAGTCGACGTCGTCCAGCATCTGGAAGTTTTATCTCAGTTCGATCCTGAGTACGAGGGAAAATTCGACTGCAGAGGGAACGTGGTTGGTATCTTGTTCTCATCGGGGGCTAAAGTCGGCGGAAAATCAGAAGCGGACTTTATTTCTTTCAGGCAGAATATCTGAAACCGAGGCTCCACGGGGTCTTCGTATTTCTGGACAGCAATCTGAGCGCCAGATCGGACGAGTCGGTGCAGCAACTGGCTCTAGGATCGTTAGCGGTTTTGATGGAGTTCATGGGAGCTGCGCACCTGACTCCGTTGCGATACAAAGTACTCGGGACCCTCAGGACTTCGCTGAATTTTAACGGGCCTGGATTCCAGCCGTTGATCTGTGACGCCTGGGATTCATTCTTGCACAAGTGAGATAACACGGCGCCAAAGACTGAGCCGTTACTTCAAATCCTGTGTTTTCTGTTGCATTTTAGCATTTCTTCGGAAGCCTTGGGCCCTTTGATACCGACCATTTTCATATCCTTGTCGCAACTTCTGGAACGTCGACCTGCAGAAACGAGCGCGATGATGGAGTACCTGGTCATAACACAAAACAAGGAAGTCAAGGAGTACATAGCCGAGCTGTTCTTCATCGACGATATCAAAGTCACGGAGAAAATATCCGCCGTTGTTAAACAACACATAGAAACGGCGCGGTAATTGCAATTGCGTAAAAAATACACTCGTAAAGACCGAGATTGCGGCCTACTAAAGATTTCCCTCACCAGGCCAAGCAGCTTCGAGGACAATCTGAGCATGTGGTTGAAACGCATCAATCACGAGACACACGAAATCCGACTGAAGGCCTTGGTCTATATGCAAAAGTTCTTGGCCGAGTCTCGCAGTCACCTGAACGAGATGATACTGAGCAACAGCGTGGTTCATCCTCTGATCGTTGAAGTGAGTTCCTACTTTCTTCATCAAATTATCGGCGAGTTACCCGAGACCTATTTTTCTCCACAGCTGCTCGATACCCTGTTGATCGGATGCAGAGACAAGGACGAGAACGTTCGGCTTGCTTCCGGCGAGTGCCTCGGAGAGCTCGGCGCGGTTGAGCCGAGTCTTTTGCCTCGGAGAATTCAGTCGAAAGGTGATACAGCTCGACAATGAAACCCGTGCAACTGTCGATAATTCGAATACATTTCAGATGAATCAAAGTTCATCTTTGAAACGAACGAGGAATTCGCGTGCGTAGCGCTTCATTGCCTCGTGAGGGCTTTCCAGACGCAGAAGAACACTCAGAGCATGGGATGCTTCGCACTGGCCATACAAGAAATCCTCAAGACCTACGGCATAGCTCCGGATGGGGCGAACAGCCATTGCTGGGAACAATTTCCGACCACTGTACAACAGATGATACACCCCTTGCTCAGCTCTCATTACACCATCACCGCGATCCAGGACGACAACGAGTACCCACATCCGATATACGGGTAACATCACTCAACAGTCGCTCCTGTACACCGATGCGACTAATTCGTCATAATCGATCGATCCTTAGGTCCGAGGAAGGGTCAACGTTTGACAAATGGTCGTACAACTGGATGTGCAGCATGTCTGAAAGCGTTCACGAATCTGCGTTGAAGAATTTGATAGCAGCTTGCAAGCCGGCTTTCAGGCGGGATATGAGATCGCTGATATTGTTCATTCCACACGTCGTGTGTGAGTTCATCTCATCGAGTATGTGCTGCTCTTCGGAACCTGATTGTCTTCTTCCTCGATTTACAGCGCACATACTCGCCAATGGGAACCCGGCAGAATTTGGAAAAATCGGCGACGAGATGTTGGCAGTGATCAACGTCAGCGAACAAACCAGCATCGACAAAGATCTCCTGGACAGACGGCCTCTACGCTATCAGTCAGAGGCGACGACCAACAGCGCTAGAATATCCGACGAGGACAAACGGATCCATTGTTCTCAGGTCGTCTTCTCGATCTTGGACTACCTGCAAAGGTGGCTCAGAGAGAGGAGACTGGTCCGCGACGAAAAGTACCATTCGATAAAATGTAAGCATACCGGCCACATTTTAAACGGCCTACGAAGATAATCGAAATATTTCAGCTTTCTGCGAGAACTTCAACAGCCTCGCTCTGGCCAAGGGCTGCTACCGGACGCAGGAATACCACAGAGCTCTGATGTACTTGGAGGATCACATGGCCTCGAGTGACCAGGGTTTGGCTGAGTCAATGGAAGCCGGCCTGCTAGCTGTAAGAAGCGACGGACTGGTCCCTAAACGCTCGATTCTTGACCGTCGTATTTTGTTTTTTCAGAAAATATACGCTCAGCTCGAAGAGCCCGACGGAGTGTCAGGAATTTTGGCAACTCAAGACCAAGTCCCGACTCTGCAGCAGTTGGTATTGGCTCACGAAGTCAGCGGGCAATTGCAGGTTCGAACGAATTTCAGACTGACTTCTAGACCACTCGTAACCGCTCTAACACTAACTGTTTCACCCAGGACGCCGCGACTTGCTACGAGAGATTAGCCCAAGGGAAGAAAGTGAAAACCAAGTACCTGCAAGGGATGGTACAGTGCTATCTCGGCCTGGACCATCCATTCACTGCGACGAACATAACTGAAGGGATTCTGAACAACAGACCTGAATTAGAACCACTGATCGTGGACGACGAGATATTCTGGCGACTGGCGGATTTCTCCCAGCTCGATGACATGGCGAGAAACACTGCAAAAAAGCAACTGCTAGATGGGCTGATGGCTGGCCAGCTGCCTGACCTGAAGCCAATAAAACGGAGACTGGTATCTTTGCTGGGAGCTGCTTCGAGGCAAGGAGCATACCAGCAAAGTTATCCTCAGATAATGAAGTGGGTATGGAATATGCTATAGATAGGGACGACCTCTGACTAAAATCTTCTGCAGACTTCACATTCTGAACGAGTTTGAAAAGGCTGCGTCAAAGATGCTCGTAAGTCCTGAACTGCTGCCAACGATATTCAAAGAGTGGGAGATGCGCGGGCAGCTAGTCCGAGCTTCGAGAGGTGTTGAGTCAGTTCTCAGCATGCGAAGGGCCACTTTGGATCTCGCTGTTCAACTACAGCGGCAGACTTCGGATACCGAAAATTCAGCCTTGACGGAAGAGATAGGAAAAATATGGCTCAAGAGCGCCAAGATTGCTAGAAAGTGAGCAAGGAAGAAGATCGATTGGATCTAGAAGTAGAAAGACCTGTTTGTTTATTTTTTCTATCTTTTCACAGATCGAGACTGTACCAGCAGGCCTACATGTACATATTGTCAGCCAGCGACAGCTGCCCACCTCAAGAGCTGTACATCGAGCAGGCGCAGCTGTATTGGCAGAAGGGATGCCAAGAGGAGGCTTTCACGACCCTGAAACGCTGTTTAGCAAACTGTTTCCAACCCTCTGCTCTCTACAAGCAAATGTCTTCGGACACTTGTGTCGAGGAGAGGAGACAGTGTGCCAGAGTACGTACACGTATTACCATGTCAACATGGTATTAACTTCGTCAATCATGCCGACACTTTGTATTTCCACAGGCCAAGCTCCTCTACGCTAAGTACAATGACGAAACTCTGAACGTGGACACCGAAGGGAATATCAGCAACTATAGAGAAGCCATTGAGGTCTGGAGAGTATGGGAAAAAAGCCTGCTATCTTGCGCGAGATACTATGAGACTGTCGTAGACAGAATGCCCGACGAGGATAGAGACACGAAGGGAAGGTATTCAGTTGTTCTCGTCACTATTCACCTCTGAATAGTCTGGATTTATGGAATCCACAGCCTCCCGAATTCCTCGAAACCACGGCCTTCTTGATTTCGGGGAATCCACAGCCTTCTGAATTCCTCGAAACCACGGCTTGCTTGATTTCTGGAATCCACAGCCTCCTGAATTCCTCGAAACCACGGCCTTCTTGATTTCTGGAATCCGCAGCCTCCTGAATTCCTCGAAACCACGGCCTTCTGGATTTCTGGAATCCACAGGCTCCCGAATTCCTCGAAACCACGGCCTTCTTGATTTCGAGGAATCCACAGCCCCCTGAATTCCTCGAAACCACGGCCTTCTGGATTTCTGGAATTCACAGCCTCCCGAATTCCTCGAAACCACGGCCTTCTTGATTTCTGGAATCCGCAGCCTCCTGAATTCCTCGAAACCACGGCCTTCTGGATTTCTGGAATCCACAGGCTCCCGAATTCCTCGAAACCACGGCCTTCTTGATTTCGAGGAATCCACAGCCCCCTGAATTCCTCGAAACCACGGCCTTCTGGATTTCTGGAATTCACAGCCTCCCGAATTCCTCGAAACCACGGCCTTCTTGATTTCTGGAATACACAGGCTCCCGAATTCCTCGAAACCACGGCCTTCTGGATTTCTGGAATCCACAGGCTCCCGAATTCCTCGAAACCACGGCCTTCTTGATTTCGAGGAATCCACAGCCCCCTGAATTCCTCGAAACCACGGCCTTCTGGATTTCTGGAATTCACAGCCTCCCGAATTCCTCGAAACCACGGCCTTCTTGATTTCTGGAATACACAGGCTCCCGAATTCCTCGAAACCACGGCCTTCTTGATTTCTGGAATCCACAGGCTCCCGAATTCCTCGAAACCACGGCCTTCTATATTAATTTTTTTTCAGAGACTTGCAAATTCACATGATGAATTTTTATGGAAAGTCGCTTCTGTACGGTTGCAAATACGTCCATCAGTCGATGCCGAGGTTGCTCACAATTTGGCTCGACTTTGCATCTCGGCTTCAGGCTTTCTCCAGGCATGCTCAAGGCCCAGATTCCAGGGATGTGGCGGCCAGTCGAGAGGACAGTCTGACAAAAATGACCCGACTCGTGGGTAAGAGACTCAATTCGTTGATTGAGGGTATGCAAAAGTTTTCGATATTTGAAGAAAACGATTTTCCAGAAACCTACCTGGGGAGACTTCCCACCTTCTTGTGGCTCACGGCGTTCAGTCAATTGGTATCGAGGATTTGCCACCCGTGCCGAGAAGTCCAGAACATGTTGTGCTCCATACTCGTTAAATTGATTGCCGCATATCCCCAGCATTGCTTGTGGATGATGGCTTCGGTCTTCAAGGTACAATGCCAAACGATGAAGCGAAAAGAGTATACAGACTCTGATAATCGCAACGATTCTTTGTTTTGTTCGCAGTCTTCTTATCCAGCCAGGCAAAAACGGTGCCAGGAAATCTTCAATCATCCTGACCTCAGGGGTTCGGTGATGACGAAATTAATCCAAGACTTCAACAGACTGTGGGAGAGACTCATCGAGTTATCTAACAAAGGGATACCAGAGGTGTGATTAAATCGCAAATTATTTTGTGAAATCGCTGAATAATCACGTTTTTCCAGAGAACTCAAACCACCAGCGTGACGTCGTTGTCGAAGCACCTTCCGAGGTTGTTGGCGTCCTCAGATTTCGGTCACATCATGATCCCAACAACGAAATTCAGGCAGCTTCACTTACCCTCGAAAGCGAGACCGACGGAGAATCACGATCCGTTTCCAACGTAAGTTTTGAACCGCTGATCGGGTTCGCCTTGGGTATTAATTCCCATTTGTTGTCACAGGCAATGGGCTCACATAGTTGGAATAGAGGACAGAGTTTTGGTGATGCAGTCTTTGCAGAGACCGCGTAGAATCGCGCTGAAAGGATCCGACGGTAAACAGTATTTGTTCATGTGCAAACCGAAGGACGATTTGCGCCGGGATTTTAGACTCATGGAATTCAACGATATCGTCAACAAATACCTGCAGAAAGACCCCGAGTCGAGACAGAGAAGGCTCTACATTCGGACATACGTGAGTGAGACTAAATCTGGCTACAAACAATGTCGTCTTCGAACTGTTTTCGATTTTTCAGAGCGTCGTTCCTTTGAACGAGGAATGCGGGCTGATAGAATGGGTCCATAACTTGCTCGGATTCCGCCCGATCCTTTTGGACTTCTACAAGGAGCGAGGGACCTTAATGTCCGCAAGGGAACTGAAGAGCGTAACTTGTTGTCAGTAAAAGTACAGCCGCTATCTCCGAATTTCTTCATCTTCGCGCTAACTCGTTTATATTTCGAATTCAGCCCTGAGGGATTCACTGGAAAGGAAGCGCAAGGTATTTCAGGAAGTTCTTCTCCCCCGACATCCTCCGGTACTCGGAGAATGGTTCCGTCTCACATTCCCGGACCCGTATGGATGGTAAGTTTGACAGAACAACGGAATGTCGGTCTTCATTTCTGATAATCGTTTGATCCAAGGTACGAGGCGAGAACAGCGTACATCAGAACCACCGCAGTCATGTCCATGGTGGGCTACATTCTGGGCCTGGGAGATCGTCACGGGGAGAACATCCTATTCGACTCTAAATGCGGAGACTGCGTCCACGTGGATTTCAACTGCTTGTTCAACAGGGGGGAATCCTTCGATTGGCCAGAAATAGTTCCTTTCCGACTGACCCACAACATGGTCGAGGCTATGGGCCCCCTAAAGTACGAAGGACCGTTCAGAAGGTCGTGTCAAACGACCATGAGAGTCCTCAGAGAACAGGCTGCGACGCTAGTCAGCGTGCTCACACCGTTTGTCTACGATCCGCTGGTGACCTGGAACCGAAACCAGTCTGAAGCGCCCGAAAAAACTAACGAGAAGGTGAGAAGCTCGCAATTTTTATGGACTCTTTCGATTCTTTCGTTCGTTTATTGTCCCACAGGCGGTTGAGAACCTGAAGAACATCGAACAGCGCCTCAACGGTCTTCTGAGATCGCAGGCTAAGAAGCTTCAGAACATAGCGCTAAATCTCAGCGTCGAAGGGCAGACCAATCACCTGATTCTCGAAGCAACCAACGTCGACAATTTGTGCCAAATGTACATCGGATGGGGTCCCTATTTGTGAGGTGTTCGAAATAACTTGTTTTCACTTTTATCATTCTATAATAGATGTATTTTCTACGACTGTCGAGTGATTCGTTATCCGCTATCGTATCCCTGATCAAAACTACGGAGAACGGTGAAGTACGACATCGCCGTGCTCAGCACCTGAAATCACAGGAGAAGCGTGAAGAAAATCGCATCTTGACGATCAGCTCGAGGTACTCACAGTCCCAAAGTGTTCAAGGCACATGACAGTAAATTTTCCAGCAGTGATTGCGGCGGGCTTCTGGCCCCTGGCGATTATAAATCTCACGTCAGTTCTGACGAGCTTGGAAACCTTGTACCAGTTCGTTCCGTAGGCAACGTCGCTTACAGCCAGACTCTGCATAGACAAGAAGTTTTCGTTCGCCAATCAAGATTCACGGCAGTTTTGTTACGGGGGTCGACGGATTTACCTGATTCACCAGGTCTTCGCCGGGCAGGCAGAAGAGTACGAGTTGAAAAAGTGCCATCAGTAAGTAAGATAAGTACTTCAGGCCTCTACCTCGGTCCGTGAGTGTCTGAATGATGAAATTACGAAACATAATTCATCCCATGGACTCACGGTGTGACGGTTCAGACTGATTTATTCAGTCAAATGTACCGCTAGTCGGGTGTGATACTCACCGAAGTCACCTGCAGTCCGACCAAACAGATTATCATGTTACTGGCCAAGACTTGGCACAGCATTATCGGGTTGAACAGGCGATTCATAGTCTCGGAGAATCTGAAAGACGGTAAGTTGTTTTTCTACTTATATCGAATACTGAATTTTTGCAAACTGTTTGTATGCTAATGACGTTCACCTGAGGACCACTTGATGGTGCTTCACGCAGGAAGACAGTTTACGTCTCGCAAATACTTCACGGTTTCCGTCCTTGGTCGGAAGTATCACGTCGTCTCCGATACTGCGTAGATCTTGTTGGACAATTTTCAAGTGACCACAGGTGTGGAAGAGGGCGGTTGCGATCAGGGTGTCGATCGCGAGCAAGACAGCCCCGCATGTGCAAGTTGCGACAACTTGAGACAGAAAGACTATCTGTGGAGGGAGATGCGTGTGAAGATTGAAAAGCTGTCACAGATACACACACGCCTACGAGGGGGAAGTAAGAAATCGAATAATTCGAGTTATTCCAGTGAAAAAAAGAACGTATCGTTCAAATCTTGAGTCATTTCCCCGCTCGCCCACCTCGTAGAAAGGAGATTCTGCAGTCCATCCTTCGGGATACATCCCAGGAAATGAAAGGGTACGGGTCTTGTTAATCGAGCCGTTCATTTTCGAAACCGCCAAATAAACCAACGGCAAACCGCAGAAGAGGAGAAGCGCATTGGCCACCAAGAAGACGTAGCATTTTGTGAATGTCTTCGCAAATCTGTAAAGAAGAAAAATATTTGTGTGCCCAAGCCCACAGGACAAAAGTGGAAACTTATACCGCATTTCAGCGGCGACGCATTGACTGTCTCTTTCCCGCGCTTGGCTAGTCGGCTCGAACCGAGTTTGCCCGAATGAGCGTTACATAGCCGAGCGTGACGCTCTGCCTCATTCACTACCCGAAAAAAAGTGTGCACCGTGCGCCTAGAGAGGTTTACACTCCAAAACTTGCGATTGCGGTCAAGTGCAGAATAATCATGCGCAAATTCGACGCCTTAGAGTTGGTTTGCTCTACAGACCATCCAGAAAATACCGTAAATTTCGAGTTCGAGGACTAAGGACATCTTCCAGAAACTGTAGGGCAAACCAACTCGAATTGTTGATGCGTCTTCGAACCTGGCATATCGGAGAAAAGTGGAAGCTCCCTTTCCACCGAACTCGATCATGTTCCAATAATCGCCGAACATGAACGATATCAGATCGTCGATCTCGTCTCGCCTCGCGCACCAAACAGTCATTTTCAAAAGTGCGAGTATGATCGTCAGGAGAACGGAGCTGAAAGCGAACGAAAATACCACTTTCTAGAACGATGGATATAGAGGCAGGGTCGTCAGGATAATCGATCTGATGGACTCGTTTCGTGGATGCTGAAAAAGGAACTAAAAATTGGCGATAATCTGAATTACACCATCCATCGATTTGTCAAATAAGAATAAGACCTCGTCAAAACTGAAAGCTGGAGGAGCCGGCTCTGGTTTATAGAGCGACTTTTGATTATTCAAATCGTGGATGAAAAAGAACGATCGACATTCTACGTGGAACATGAACAGTGCTGCGACTCTGTTACATGCTAATTTCACGCGAAACCTCTGACCAACTTGTTTCGAAAAAAGTCCGGGATTTTCGGTTGATGCGCAGAAAGTTAGCCGGAAGTGTAATGGCACACCTGAAGATTACTGTTATGTGTAACGAAACAGCGGCGAACGCAGATTCTCACGACGAGTTTTGATTTTATCTAGACAAACCTTGTTTCCAAAACGACACTCAGATCCTTCGAGTGATAAATTTGCGTAACTTGAGGCACGACTATTAGAAACATGAAGAAAACGGCCATAAAACTCCGCGGAGAATTTTTAGGGTGGAGACCAACCAAATTTAGAATCCTGCGATTCAGCAAAACGTACGAATCGACGTCCATGGTGGTTCTAGAGCTGGTCTACTTCTGCGTCTCGATCTTACATCTTTCGGTGATCCCCGAATGCCTTATCACGGAAAAGTGCGTTGTAAAACTTTTTCCTTAATCGCAGAGTTTCTCGTATGAATATTCAAGCGTTCCATACAGCGATGGCTCGATCTATCCGATGAATTGTTAATATAAAACTTGGAAAACACCTACCCCCCTTCGATCTAATAATCTATTCACGTAAATAGGTAGCCTCGCAGTTTCGTCCACCGTAATTACTGCACTTTTATTCACAGCCAATGCATTATACATAGGCACACAGGTAAATTCAGAGGTAAGTGGATTTCCATTGCGGTTACACGCAGCTATTAATATAAGCCTCATACAGGCTCGGCTTGTGGACCCATTAGGAAAAAGTGTCCGTATTTGCTTACCGTTTCCGCCAACATACCAAAATAACAAGGCGTATTTGATTATTAGAAATCGTAAAAAGGAACGGTACTCCACTAAGCCAGACCCCGAAAGAAATGGGGATACGGTAGGTGCGGTAGGCAATTCCGAAATTTCTTCTATCTTACCGTTCAAAGTTCAAGTATCTGTAATTTGACCATGATAGTGTGACAATGACTGACAACGCAGTTGCGGTCTGCGTCCCGAGCCGCTTACGCATCCATCACCCTTGATCGTGACATACCAAAGCACACTTCGTACTGCATGGAAGCCTGAAATGTGGGGTGCACGCGTGACCAGCGGTCAGGAGTAGCCGGTTGGTAGCTTCGCTCATCAAATGTAGGTAGAGTGAAACCGGGCCAAATTCTATCATGCCTTTAACAGCAGTGCTGTCTCTGCCTCTGCTTCTAATGCTCGTCAAAAGTGCTGCACCTCGTCTCCCGGATTTGGTCCTGCGATTCCTTATCAAGATGATTTTATCGTCGAACTATAATAATTACCGTTTCCTTGGCTCCGTGACGATTTTCTCTTCGAATACCCACGTGATGGGGTATTAAAATCGTCGTTTTGTGCGAATGCCATTTTCAAAAACCCCATTGGCCAGTTGCTTCTTCGTTGCCGATAAAATCTAGGCGATGAACTGAAATCGGGCCAAATTCTAGCACGCCTGCTGTCGCAGCTAGCTGGCACTCGGTTAAAGTCCGTTTTACGGGCTACTCTCGGTGTGCGTGTGTGTAATACCGCGCGTACGCACATGGCCGATGTCCACGCACCTGAAGAGATTTGTCGAAGATATCTTGTGAAGCACCAGACAATCAGTCTTCAAATAATTCTAACACTACAGAAAGAAGCCTATCTTCGAATCGTTGGAGCAATTCTACTGTAATTATACTGTTCGAATGATAATAAATTCTAACAGAATCGTCCCGGGTACAGTTAGACCTGCATTGCGCAAGACCTCCTCTGCCACGCACCTGCCACTTCCCTTCCTACTTCCTTCTTCCCTTCTATAAGGTACAATAAAACCCGAGCGAACGTGATAACTCCAGGTTCGTTCTTGGGACTTGCATCCAAACTCGACCCTGACGCTATGATGACGAGGTTCACGGGCACACGACACTGATCATTCGGGATGAGTGACCGTGACCCAGACCTTGGCAAGACTGGGTGACGTTCCTGGTCCGTAACTCATCATCCGTGAATTCGATAGCTTCAGGGGAAACGATAACCGATCCCCGATCCCTAACTCCTGAGCGAGTATCTCCGCGTAATAGAAAGCGCGAGGTAGGTACTGCTCGCGGTCCTCGTGGAGGGGGACCACCACCTCCTCGATATATGGACAAACTGACGACAAGTCCGCTGCACTACATCCTCGGCTCTCTCGAGTGAATAAAAAAGCTTGGTGCGCGCGTTGTCCAGAGGTGAATCTCGTAGTACGATAAATTATAACGTGCACATGTCGTCGTTCAGGGACATGATCCTTGTCCTCCTGAGCGCGGCGGCGCTCGCCGGTACCTGGACTTCGGCGCTTGCGGATCCTGCTAACTCAACCCTGGCGTGTTTCTTCGAGGAAAACGCCGTCGAGTGTGCTGCTCAGAGGATAGATTCACAACTAGATCAAATGCAGAACGCGGAACCGACTGAACCTGGAAAACCCGCTGAACCGCCCATCAGCCAGGTCATCAAAGAAACCAGGGACGTCCTTGTCGATGGGGTCAAGACCGTCAATGAAGCTTTTGGCGTCGTTCACCCGGAAGAGGAGGCAGAAGGAGAAGAGGACGCAGCGGATACTTCGATAGATAATGGTAAAGAATTAACACTCGATTGATATGACTGTGGTGTTTGGTTCTTCGTGGTTCGGCGGCTAATTTGATCGAAGCAAACGGTTAGAATCTCCTACCATTGAGTCGACCCTGCAGACAGTTCCGTTCGTGCTTCACGAAAGCCCATGTCGTAAGATTAGTTGAGCTTATTTATGGCACCTACTTAGTCCACCCATTTACCTTGATCGCGTGACCGGAAATGGCTTCTTCTCGAGTGGCGTTCAATGTCTGATACCCATTTCGCACAGAGAATAATAGAACCGGTGGCTGACACACTCCATGCTTGAAGTAGTAAATATTACATCACGAACAGCCGTTCCGTACACGACCTAAAGAACAGCAAATAAACGGCTAATCGTAGTGTCCATCGCTATAAATCCCAACCCTAAACCGTGTGTAAGGCGAAGCAAATTTGAAGAACTGAAAAAGCCTCTAGTTGCCTAACGGAAATGCTTCATCAACTTGATGTCTGCCCATTCAAGATTTTTGCACTATTCGATCAATCTGAAAATTTGACCCCAATAGTTTTCATCGTTTTCGGGATATCGTGGCCACAAGTTGACAGAAATCTATAGTCGGACAAAAAGCCCAGTCCTCGATGCATTGATGTTCAGTGACTCGAGTTTTCTCTCAATTAAATGTATATTGATCAGTCTCTCCGTGTCTTCGTGCAGTATCGATTCAAGAGCTCCTCGCTTTTTATACCGCGCAAAGTTTAGGTTCCCGTAAGAAAACCTCAAATCAATGTGAGCACGAATCTAGCTTCAATTTAGAAGGTGATTGAAACGTTTGTCTACGGATCAGTCGACTCATTTTTTGTAATCGATGATGATACCTGATACACGATCAGGGAAACTGGATCGTTTCACTCTCTGAGAGTCTTGGAACCTGTTGTAAAAAAATAAAAAATAAAAAAAAATGCAACTGTCTGGGAGTTTGACCCGAGGCGATGATCAAGAATCTTCAAACTTTCGCGAGAAACGGAACTAAGGGCACGGAGGGCATGGCGTGGAGTTAAAGAAGAGAGGAACAGGTACCTACCATGTGAGAAACCGAGGAGCAGAAAATAAGCAAGTGGGTTACCGGGTCATCGGCTCTGCGGTAGAAGCTCGAGTTGGTCCACATTTTGTCTCGCGCGAATGATCTGATACCCTCGGAATCTTGGCGGGCCATGGGCTCGGTTTTTGAGACTTGGGATAACGCGGACCTCGTCTTTCCCACATTCGCGTACACCCATACTCTGACGCAAGACGTAAGGTCGGTGAGAAGTATGCCGAATTGAGTACCGTTTGTCCGCATATTATACTCATGATCTTTGTGTGGATATGGTATTCAATTCATAATTCGATCCTGATGATGCAGTGCTGGCCAAACGCTTCCGGCTAACTGTTGACATAAAAATTTGTGAGCATCGCTCATACCCCGAGGATTAATATTCGACATCTCGACAAATAGAGGCTCCCGTGCTGATATAAATGACCGGCTGCAGGTCATCACTCTCACGCCTGCAAGTATTTCATCATAAAGATCGATGATCTCTCATCTGTGACTAAGAGTTCCTCGGAATATCGGCCCCAACGAAAAGTTTTCACTTCTTCTCCGGAAGAATTTGCGGTCTGATCGCGCGTGGATATAGAGTCTAACGCTGTCATGATTTCCATGTCCGGATTTCGTAAACCATCACCAGAAGATTACAGTAGATACCCGCGCTGGAGGCTAGGTGTGCATGTCGTGTTAGCAGGTCCATAATGGTCAGCTAGAGTCATGTGCGGTGTGCATTGTGGTCGGGTACTAGTTTGTTTTAGTAAATAACTCATATGAAGATGTTCTTTCGCAACTACGGGTCCGAAAGAGGTTGTGTCAACTACGCGGTCTGCGGTATGAATTAATGCGACGAGTCAATCCTCGTTTCCTCTTTTCTTGTACTCCTCAATCCTGCATGTTTTATTCCATTTCATTGTATAATGGGTTTTACTGTTACACACTGTCTTCTGGATGGCCGAAGCCGTCCTGGGCCATGAGACCCAGAAACATATAATCTCAGATTGTGTCGTTTAAATTGCCGCTCAACTCACTGTTCTTGATGGTTTGGTTTACAGTCAAAGGAAAGATTCGACGCACATGCTAGTACCTGGTCAAGTGCATCTATAAAAATTAGGTCAAACACGCTTACATACGATGGTAGAAAGAAAAATGTCAGACAATCAGCATGTTATCTTTCGATGGGACAATTTGTCAAACAAAAAGAGAATAAAAAAATTCTATCAAACGGATAAACTAGTGAAATAAGTAAGGTGTGAATGAAAAAAAAAAAACGCGCAGGTTTAGCATATTCGACTATGAATAAAGATTTAATTGTCTAGATGTAATTGCAGGCCCCCTGTCTAGCGGCGATTAGGACGTTGTAAATTGATCATGCCTGTCACACATTTAATCACTGTGATACCATATAGAGATTCGTTAGAATGGTCAAGCGGATGGAATTCGGTTTATGTGTCAAACTGATCGTAAAAATTCACCGGTGACTATACGTATGTCCTGCAGACGTGAAATTATGCGCGCGCACGTTCCTCAAGCACACGAGTTTCATTCTTTCTCTCGCACCCTTCGCGCAGCGCCGTGCCTAAGCCATATGGCACCTGGTGCGACATATTTTTATGACGCCCCCCGCCACATCATCAATTTTGAGGACTCAAAGCCTTAATCCTTGCCAATTCTGTGATAAAATCATCGAAGTGTAACGACTCACATAATATGATGTCAGATTAGGTAATTCCAGAACGATTGTTCGAGTTTCAAAAGCAAAAACTGTATTTGAAAAAACCAATTTCAAGCTTCGAAATCGTTTTCGAATCAGAAACGTACGATACGTGGTTACCATTCCCCAAGGTGTCAAAGTTTTCGAAACCATTGTTCGGAAAAATTTAGATAACCCAGTAAAAAAAAATCGTAGCTCAAATTAGAAAAAAAAATTATTATCGGCGGAAGTTAGCATATGAATGATTGAATGATTGTATTCTTTGGATTTTTGAATCTCAAAAATGTTCCAGTGCGAAACCGGGTGACCCGTAATTTTGTGGAGGAGTCTAAAATTATTAAGAGGAGACTTTGGTGTAATATTTGCCAAAAATAGGTTTTCTGATTCTTACAATATTAAAAGGAGGTGTATAAAAAAATCCTTGCAGCAGATTTTCAAGAATGGTAGTATGGGCTGTGAAAAAAAATGTCAGCCTCCTGCGATGAAAGTATATGCGCAAGGAATTTTCGGCAGTGGTGGGCAAAATCTTCTTCGCAAGGTTCCTTGCGCATACGCATTCATTGCAGGAGGCTGAACTAGGGATGGGCGATGTTTGCCGATTAATCGAAACAATCGATTATTTTTTTTTAAATAATCGATTATTTGCGTCGATGTTTTCTCGGGCCGATTCATCGATGTTCGATGTTTTTTATCGAACATCGGCGAAAAACATCGGTTGAAGAAAAATGACAAAAAATCCCCAAAATACTTCACTTTCGAATACTCTTTATACACCACGCATATAAAAATCACCACTTTTCATCTATCAGTGGATATTAATATTTTGATAGTTGAATTTTAATGTGAACTTTGTTTATCTTATTCAATTCTACTTTATCGACTGTAATTCATATTTTTCGGTTCATATTATATTACTATACTTTCAGTAAATCTGATTTCGATATTCTCATAATCATAAAGATTGGATAAAGTAACATTTGAGTTATTGTTTTTGAACTCAAAAAAAGCAAAAAAAAATCAATCATAGAAAAATAATCGATGTATCGATTCTTTTCTCAAACATCGATGTTAAACATCGATGCTTTTTAAACATCGATTATTTAATAATCGATCTTTTTTTTCAACGTCGCCCATCCCTAGGCTGAACATTTTTTCACAGCCCATACTACCATTATTGAAAAATTGCTGGAAAGATTTTTTTATACGACCTCTAATAGTCATTTTCAAAATTTCACCGAAGTTTACCCTTAACAAAAACTCGGTCATTTGGCGCCCTTAGGCATAGGCGCCCTGGAGCGGCCGCTCCTTCGCACCACCCGTTGGCACGGCGCTGCCTTCGCGTAACTATTAACGGTAACTTAACGTCTTCCGGCTTCTGTAATCGTGAATTGATATCGAAACTGGTTCCCGCAAGCGACCGCGTGGGCGGCAGGCTCCAAAGAATCGACAGTTATACGCAGATCCATGCGGACCATACGGTTCTTATTCGGAAGATTCGCGTATCTGGGACATTGGTGCCGGATTATTATTCATTCGGCGTGTCCGTGACCGTGATACCGGATTAATAACACGGACGCGCCGTGTCCAGCCGTGCATTCGTGAGCCGGAAGCCGCGACGTATTTTCTCTGGCTCGCTCTCCGGTCGGTAAGAGGAGGCAACCGTCTTATCGGCGGGCGGTACCAACTGCGAGTTAATTTCGACGTCGAATCATTCCAGGTGAAGCAAGGAAGAAGAAGATCGGCAAGAAGAAGAAGAAGGCCCTGCAGAAGATTCTCATGTTCGCCATGGTGCTGAAGGCCAAGCTCAGCCTGCTTCTGCAGATATTCTCCGCTCATCTTCAGACAAAGTTCTTCGCGGTCGCCGTCCTCAGTCTGATCTTGAACGCTGCTCGATTCTGGCTCGATCTCAAGAAGGGTCCGTCGAAGGTGATTTACTACGAACACGCGCAGCACCAGCACCATTACGACCACGAAGAAGACCATGGCGAGGGATACTGGGGAAGGTCGTCCGACGATGCTCAAGAACTGGCCTACGGCTCTCACGCCGATGCATATTCGGAATCATAGGAGTTACGCGTACCTTCCTATGGTAACTCTCTGTTAAGTTTATTTGTTGTTCTTTTTACAGAATATACTCGGACCCTCTTTCCTCTTCTTCGGTAAAGCAAACGCGACTCTACTTTCAGATTGCGGAAGCTTGCTGATCCATTTTTTTTCTATAATTTATTCAGCGAAACCTTTCAACGTTTGGGACTCCTAGTCATCATACCAGTGGCCATGAGAACTTTAACAACCTCATCTATTTATTTAATCGATCATTTATTTATTCGCTCAACATTTCCACTTTCCATTTCTTTCTTATTCTCTACCGGAAGTAAGCGGACAAGATAGAGTCATGACGTCTTCGAGTGCGTTTCGACGTCACAATATAATCAAAATGTAGTTCTTCTCCTGGCTGTTTAAAGAAACGAATGTAATTCAGTGCCAGGTAGAGAAGTACGTATAGTGAGATTACCTGACAGGATGCAGTGACGCATATAATAATAGTTGCTGAAAGTGTAGTTGACAAGAGGTGCTAACAAGAACAAAAATACATTCATCCTTTGAATTTGTTTTCAAAAATTCGTCGCGTCGAAATTTACGTTATTTCGGTCAGATGAAATTCAGCAAATATGTATACGGTACTCGTTCTTGAACTCCCGAACAAACGGCTTGTATCCCCTTTGTTCATCGAACGAAAAAGCATTTTTTTTTGTTTTCACTTACTAAGAAACACTATAGGATAATTTATGCGTCTTAAATACTACTATAGATATTCAAATGTCATTTGTACCTTGTTTTTCCCTTCTCCGAACACTCGGGTGTCTCAAGCGCAGAATACTTTACGTACGTTATTGTTTAACACGTTTTTATGTTGTTTTTTTTTTTACGTGTATCGGGAAATCGACTGGCATTAATAGGTGTATGTAACAATGCATACATTTGCTCAACGGCGAATCAACTCGTATGTCAATATACTATTACGTAATATAATTAAGTATTTATTTGTTGTATACAGTGCCTTAGTATACTGACTCTTAATAAAACTACTGTACCTTACATACACCCTTTTTTTTAATGAATACAATTAATTTCACCCATAAACAGAAATAACATTGCGGTAAGTGTTACAAGTACCAAATTTCTTGGCGGCCTATCCAAATGCCGGGATTCCTCACGATGGCCACTTTCCACCACTGCAAGTGTTGGCATCGAAAGTAGCTGCCACTCAAGGTAACTCGAATGCTTCTCACAATCAGAACGACTACGATTCATGCGAGAAGCATCAGTCTGACAATGAGTTAGCGAAAAAGACCGTCATCGCTCTTCAGTGTAAAGTATATGAGCGTCTGCTTTCACACACTGAATGGAGGTGTTTTCAATTCTCATTTTCTTTCAGCATATCGATTCAGGGCATTATAATTTCAGTCAGGGAAAAATTATAATTTGGTCAGAAGAAGTCAGGGATTTTATTTCCTCTTTTTAGTGGCCACCATGTAAGAGTAATCGATACAGTTAGGTGCTGCGAATACGATGATCGCAAGATCGGGATAAAAAAGGAATGAAATTTGAACCATCGGATGAGCTCGCTCAATGAACTTCAACGATGAGAGTGATCTCTCCTCCTCAGCTCCGCACCGATTCTCCCACAGACCCTCAGGGCCCGGAATATTTCCTCTGGTGTATTCTTCGCCTACTCCTACTCCACCACCGCATTTCGGGACTTCCGTTGACGACGGAATCTGATGGTGGGCTCAAGAGCGTGCGGTGGGGGGAGATGAGAGCGTGACTTTCAACTCCTCGACCTTGAGTCTTGGGCCGCTGCATTCGCTCGACGGAGTCCTTGCGAATAAATTATCCCAAGCGCGGCAACCTCGAGCCCTGACCTAACCTATTCTAGGCTATGTCTCCGTCCTCTGGGTACAGACAAAGCCTAGGAGAGGCTAAATCAGGCCGCTCTCTTCAGCAACGATCCCCAGCTGGTCCCATCCGCGCCGCGTCCACAGTCTGGGGTCAAGTCCACTGAAACAAGCCTCATTCTTAGATGGAGAATAAAACAAAAATTCCCTAGATCACAAATCGGTGAAATGTCTGGCTTTCAGCACACCCTGGGAATCCAGGTGTACATTTTTGTCGCGTGTTCGAGTTTCGGGCGCGTGTCGTTAAGACTCTTAACCTCGGAGAGTTGAATGACGGTAGGACAGAGAAGTGCTGTGTTTCCCTCCAAATTCTTCGTGATTCGCGGCTATTTATAGTCATGCGGAGGCGAGGTATTGAATCGTTTGTCGGTATCTGCACCAACAGCAGCAGCAGTATGAGCGCGAAGAGGAATGCTCCAGGAAAGAGGAAGAGAGACGGGTCTGGTGGGTGTTTTTAAGCCGAATGCAGCTGAAATACTTCAAGGACGTTTCGCGGTGCCCGCTAAATCTGACGTCACTTTACAATATACGACGCTAATTATCACGACTGCAGGAAAGTCGTCTGGTGCAGATACAGAGGTGCGCCGGAGGAGGAAGAGGAGGAGGAGGAGGCGAACGAGGCGGAGGAGGAGGAACGACGACGGCAACGGCGACACGCTCGTAACGGTGCGCCGCTCCGAGAAACCGGAATTATTCCCATCAACCTGAATATCCACTGTCCACCGGCTGTACGCGTCCTTGCAAAGAGCTCCACCGGCGCCGTATGCGCATCGCTGGGTAAAACCCATCGGGCGATTTCATAGCTGATTATCGGTCAACCTCTCATCTTATTCGCTAATTATCGAGCTGAGAGATTCGACAGATACTCGACCCACAGCAGCTGCATCGGACTATCAATTTACATCCTCTTCGGAGTAAACTACTAATTTCGATTGAATGCGCTCCTTAATCTGCTACAATACATAACTTTATGCCTGATGTGTGCCCCGCGCTCATTTTAAGTGATGGTTAACGTACATCCACTTTGCCAAACCGCGAGTTATGCGGACGGATGGATACAGACACGGTTCGAAAATTAAAAACTGTTCAGTTCCGCTCAGAAGTTATGATACACTGGCATGGCGGACGGGCGTACTCGAAACGAATTCAAAGTCGCTCGTTAACGAACCGTAATAACGTGTTTGAGCAAAATATACTTTCCCGCGTGCCTGAATAGCCACGTAACAATTTTTTTGTTCGATCCTCCCCGTGTGAGTTCTATAGTGACATTGAAACCACGAGAAAACAAACTACTTCCGATTAGTTCGAACGACGTCTGATCGCTACAAGAGGGTTTGACGACTTTGACAGGTTTCTAGGTAACTTACGATAAGACTCCTATGCGTTCCACTTTTGGTATGAAACACAGTGAGGAAAACCAACGATGTTTAAACATATAGCACGGTATAACATTGCAGAATTTGTATGTACCGCTCGTACAGCACTGCAGCCGCAACGGTATGCTACGTGAACACATTGTTACGTGACGTTGTTGGTCGAGACCCGGTACCGAAAGATCGAGTACTGCCGATTCGCGATTGGGTTCTGAATTGAACATTAACATTCTTACGCCGCGGACAAAGCGGCTAAAAATAATCCCCGAATAATACAACTTGTTTTCGAGAGGTAAGCCGGTTTTTACGTTACTGATCGTTGCAAGATGCGCGTGTCGCGCTCGCGCCCGTGTCCGATCAGCGTGTGGGTTTGTAGATTTATATTCTTTATATGCATGCCGAGATTCCACACGCGTCCACGTTGCCTCACACTCCCGCACATCTTCTCCCTGACTCCTCGCCACTTCAATTGTGTGCTTTGTTTTTACTGCACTAAAATTCTGTTTGTGTGTTGAGTTCGCTTGCATCAAGCTAAATTCTTCATTTTCGCTAATTACCTGGTTTTTTTTATCCTCGATCTCCCTAACGCGATTGCGGCAATAATTTAATCCGAGTTTTCCCCGAGGTTGAGAACACCGCCAAATAAGGATCGACACTGTTCCCAAGTGCCTATACACGAGCGTAATATACATATACCTACTTACGTTTCTGACGGATAGAGTCGGACCAATTCTGATCTACAATCTGCCAACCGTGATGGGAACGGTATAAGAGTTTTTTTCATAAAACTTTTACCAGGACAGAGAAAACAACGATTCACTCAGTCTTTGCGGCGATCTTGATGATCAGGTGACTGCATCAACAGCTGCGGAGTTTTTCCGGTCCATGGTTCGCCGCACAGTAACGTCAAAGTTTCGAAGGCCCCTTTGAACAGTTTGCGAATCCAGATCCTGCAGCATCCGCAAAACTCCAGCGGTAGCTTAGGGACACGGAGCTGGATGGACTGCAACCGCAACCGCAACCGCAACTTTCCACCAACTTTTGGCGTCCACCAGACTTCCACTGACCGAAGGAGGGCTGATTGCGAGAGACCCGGTCCTCCAAGGCAAATCGAAGATCTCGTCGCGAAGCGGTTGGACTGGTGGGGATTACGGTGCTGCAGACGCTCCGCAATCCAACGGTACAACCGACTGTCCTCAAGAACCGAAACCCACCGGATGCAAAGGTGCGACGATCGCTATAAAATCTGTATATCTCCCTTCCAGAACGAACCCTTTTCAATTACCAGGCCCTTTCTGCATTCTGGGCAAGTCATTGCGACGAGCGGTCGCGAGCTGCCCGGCAGACCTGTGCACGACTGTTTTCGATCACACCTTAGGCGCCGGTTTGGCGAGATACCTACCTGGTTAGTCACCTATCTTCGGATATTCGCTGCGGTGCCTGCGTCAAGCGCAGCGGAATGATACGGCTCTTCGTATCTCTTTTTCGTCTTAACCGGCTCCGAGCGATCCGACTGGTAATTAAATTATCTGAATTGCGAACGTTCTACACTCCCTGGAGCCTCGGGACTGCCACTTTTAGGAAAGGTCGAGGGCTACCTCGCAAATGTTACCGTGGGAAGTCGCGTGAATTACCGCCAACTCTCCATTTCAAGCTGGTTGAGTATATATTATCGACTTTCGATATGTCGGGTTTGATATTTACTCTTATTTTGAAATCAGTTGATTTTGGTCAGGCAGAGGCGACTCGATTCGATCGAAAGTCACCAGGACCTTGGCATTTCGTATGTTGCACTCCTCGTTGCGCAATTCATACCAGACTGGTCCCAACTTTTGATTTCTGACGCCAGTGAAGCATTAACGAAAAACAAAGTTGCGACTGAATTTCGCAATCCTTGATGCGAGACACCTTGACTCATGCAACCCGCAAAGTAGCGGATTGATCGGTGGGTAACGATCTTCCACCGTCGATTCAACCTCTCTGTATTATCGACCGGAACTATGGCTCCGCAATACCGCGTGAGATGGCGACAGCCGTTAGTCCAGGAAGTGGCGCCGTACCGCCAATCTACTTTTGGCGCAAAAAGGCGGGCCGCTGATCACGGTATGAATTTCGTAAAGGATTCAATTCCTTTGGGGGGTTTGAAGTAATCTCACAAAACTGTCAAACATAAAGTTGACGGTGATTGCATTCTGATATGAGGACAGAGATTATGCCGATCCTGATTTCTCCCCGCGGGGGTTCCCCTCCGATTTTCGTCCACTTTGAGGTAGAAATCCGAAGGAAATCGACCCTCGTTTATCTGTAATTGGGGCGGAATGCCCCCATAGGTATTCGGAGATCATCCCAATCATGACGTCCGTTGGTCCCTTTATCCGAGGAATCGTGTCCCGCACACTTTGCATTGTTGTATGAAATGAAGATAGAATTCCTTGTGGGAATCAGAGGCGACGTCATACCGCGTCGTGAAAGAGACCCGTCGTAGAATACGCGTATAGTGGCGGGGCGAGAGGGGTGAAAAGGGAGTCCCTGCCTCCGGGAAGAGGTAGCGGCTAATTCGAAAGATGAATGCGTTCACTTATCTGTGAATGGACAGGAGCAGATCGCGCGGGCGGGATGCGCGCGCCTTTAAAATCAATGTACACTTGCCCACGCCCTGTGCCGTGGGTCCATACCCGTGTTCCGCGAGACTCGGCGGGGCTCAGTTATACCGGCTACCCCTAACGGAGTGCGAGAGGCCAGAGGCGTCGGGCGATAGTCTAGCGTGCGGTGTGCGTCTCGTGTAGAAAAACCGGAAGGACTCAAGACTGTAGAAAAAGTTTTTTCAACAAGGGAACGAAATGAACACCGTTTATTCGATAAATTATCGACTCGTTGAACGGTGATGACACCCGATGACACCGGACGGATATCAATGCGTGAGTTTTTTTTTTTTTTCTTCACACGATCGTCTAGTCCTTTGTTGCCGAGTCCTTGCCCTGTTTACCCAATCAGTATCAACAAAAAATCGCAATCATTACTTTCGCACTCCATCCTATAGTCCTGCTTGAATTTTTTTTCTCCCCAGAAGTCTGAATCATTCATTCATCATTCGTCAATGACTTGGATTCCAGCGGGAAACAAAGGATTTTTATGGTACGTTGTCCACCCTGGAATGACCTTAATGTATTTGATTGATTATAAAATTGACACGATTGAGCGGCCTTTGCGAGCGGATCAAAAACAATGCATCAATTTTCGTTTTCCATGGATGATAACGACGCGAAAAACTATCTCTGAATCTAGGAACTATGATTATGCACCCGAATTGACCGGTATAAATGGTTTTCTGAATTGCATTAGATTACCTACAATCTGCGATTGGCACGTACCGTGGAGACCGGGAAAGTCCACTGTGCCGAGGGTTCGCGCCATACACCCGAAGAGGGTTCGCGCTATACACCCGAAACCCTCTTACTACGCTACGTTTTCGCGACCCTAATGCTCTTCCCCCCTTCTATTGTTTGTGCCGAAAGAAGTAGCCGCGTAAACAACCCGGGCAACACCCCGCAGCCAACGAGCTATCGGAATTCTTTAAAGGCGAGTAGGACAAGGTGCGATCGCGTGTCCCGGTGCTATGGATAATTCGTGTTGATTCGTTGGTAATGTCTGTAAAAATTCTCATCAGGATATTATCGACTGGATTTCACAACGAATTTGCCGGAACTCTTTCTGACAGCTGTCACGATCAATGTGGATTACGATTTGCAACAGACAGTTTGACACGCCTCTTTGATCTTCGGCTCTTTTATAATTGACTGTAGCGTTGGAGTACGTAAACAATGGATTCTGGCTACTCTAATTGATTTCCGATAACAAAGTACCGCGCACTTTTTACCAATTCAGAGTAGAATTGACGAGGCTTCGGTGGATTGTAATATCTGAAAAACGGAGTCATGAACTGGCAACTATGTGCGAATCATCTTCCAGGCCAAAGCGGTCATTAAAAAATTAACGAACAAATAACATCCGTTCCTTAACTTGTATAATTATGATTCGGGCGAGGCAAGCTTCGCGGCACGGAACGTTTTAATCGAGAGTATCGCGTTCGCGTTGCGCGCGCGTGCCTCGGCCCCTGTTGTACCTACACCCACATACCTTGGCTGCAAACGCGCGACCCGCCCGGCCGCGAGCAACTGCTGGCTTCAACGGACACAGAGAGCTTTTCGGGCGGACCGGAAGCGAGACGAAGAGGGGACTTGCGCGTCCATTATTTCAACTCTGTTGTCACAGTTCGTGGTTCGTTTAGATCCAGTTTTCTTTGCAACAGTCCGCTGCTCTTGACAAATCAAATTAACAAGTTCCGAGACTCTTCGAATCAGGACATGTTCTATGAAAGAGTTTAACTTCTTGAAGATCCTTGTAGATAAGTCCCATGGGACGCCATATTGCGCCGGCAAAGAAAGCTGGAAAAGTGGCCTTCTTCCGGCTAATTCGCACAACACACTCGTTTCATTAGGACTCGTCACATGCCAGGGAGTCTGTACGGGTATCATGGACGAATTGATGGGGTGGTCATAGGTTTTCCAAATCGTCAGACGTCCTGTGGTCTTTCAGATCCCGATGCGGTTCCCGTTGAAGTAACGTTAACGGAGGCATCACCATCTCCACCGCGCAGCATAAGTTGCAGCGCGAATTCGAGCGTTGGTATGGGTTCGAAAGGAGGGAGTAACGCGTGTCGTTTGACATCCACTGATTGCAAGAGCTCGCCATGTCCCGAAGGATCGGGAATCCAACGTCGCTGAGTAAGCCAATATCCTTCGTTGATTATTACGGCTTCTGGTGATCCGTATCGCCTCGATTTCAGCCGCGCTCCCAGCAGGGGGTCTAATATTTCTCGTCGACATGTTGCTTCCAGATTCGTTCGTCTCGTTCTCGCTCGTATCTGGAATTGGCATGGGATGTAGTTGACGATATTTCGAGTGAAGGGAAGCGAGAGGTCGCGGAGAGCGGGTGCACGTACGTTTAGACGACATGAACTTAACGACAACGGCAAGCCTTCAGCATCACGGCAACGAGACATTCAACGCAACGTACGAGACCGCATCGGAGGGTCCAGGGGCGGATGTGGGGGCCGGGTCGCCGACGCGGTACACCGTCCTCGAGATAGTAATCATCACCATAGTCGCCGGGTGTCTCAGTCTCACCACCGTGATCGGCAATAGCATGGTCATGATATCCTTCAAGATAGACAAAAGGCTGCAGACGATATCGAACTACTTCCTATTCAGCCTCGCCGTAGCGGATTTCGCCATCGGTCTGATATCCATGCCGCTTTTCACAGTATCAACCCTCCTCGGGTACTGGCCCCTGGGTCCCCACATTTGCGACACTTGGCTCGCACTGGACTACCTCGCGAGTAACGCCTCGGTTCTGAACCTCCTGATCATCAGCTTCGACAGATACTTTTCGGTCACGAGACCGTTAACGTACAGGGCGAAACGGACGACGTTCAGAGCTGGTATAATGATCGGTGAGCTGACTCAACTTACCTCAAATCCGATCCGAATGGCACGTGAATCGTTACTTCTGTTTCAGCATGTGCTTGGGGAATATCCGTACTGTTATGGCCACCGTGGATCTACGCGTGGCCGTACATCGAGGGCGAACGTACGGTGCCGAACAACGCCTGTTACATACAATTCATCGAAACTAATCACTACATTACATTTGGCACGGCTATCGCAGCGTTTTACGTACCTGTTAGCGTCATGTGTTTTCTTTATTGGCGAATATGGAGAGAAACTGAGAAGCGCAAGAAGGATCTGCCCAATCTACAAGCCGGAAAGAAAGACGCTAGCAAGCGCAGCAACTCGAGGTATTTGCCTAGGTATAACCTGACCACATACTACCTTACCTAGTAGTACGAAGTAGATAATTACGATGTACGTACCTGAATGAGTATTATTACAGTAGAATGGTAGCATAACACTAGTGGGACTGACTTTTTCACTTCGATGTGGTTTCTTTCACAAAACATCCCGGAAATAACACTTATATCAGATCGTTTAACAGGATGTGTAGACAATTTCGTTGATTCAGAGAAGCAGCACACAAAGTAACTTTCCTTTGCTTCCCTGTGTTTTTGGTATCATCAACATCAGGTACTTATTTTGTAATCCTCGAAAAAAAGAGGACCAAACGTACCGATCATCGTGTATAAATTGGACAACTTGTAGGCCCTGATAGGGAAAAATATGCACTGAACTGAATCTATTTCCGATTTGGTGGTATAATGCACGTCGCTCAAATCTTCAGGAAATGTTGTATAGCGATGGAAGTGAAATAATGCGTGTGACAAGAACTCCATCACAATGCATGTACTGTTGTAGCTGGTCAGGAATGAAATTTCCTCGTTGAGGTATCGACGAAGTACATAATAAAACCATGTTGCCTTTGTTCGTCTCGCGCGTGCAGCGACGAGGCTCTGGATTTGGACGAATGGAAAAGGCAACGAAGCGAGTCCAGCACCGGAGCGGATGAAATCAATACAACGTATATAACGTCATCTTGTGCGGACGGTCGTTACTCCGAATATAAAATCGTGAGTATATCCTCTACACGGTTCCGCGAATCTGACCGATACACATTGCCGCGGACCTACATCCGTACTATTTTGGTATAAGCTCTTTCCGAATCAACGACCTAACCTATAACATCGATAAATGTTATACCCTCCAGAAACACCGGCCGTTCTCATGGATCTGGCTAAAGTCCTGGTGCATCGCGTGGTGGCACAGCGGACGAGAGGACGAAGACGACGAAGAGGATATTGGCGGTGCGGAGAGTAGCAGAACGGGACACGGCTGGGACGAGACGCTGACACCGCTATCCGCGGAGACACCGCTTCCCAGCAACATGTCCCGGTGCGCTTCTCTCAGCGTTATTCAATCCACCGGTATTGCGATAGGTCGGAACAATTCTCCCGCATGTACCATTTGCCCGAGCTACGGAGGAGTCGCCGAGAAGGGACGGCTCACCACAAAGAGCACTTCTAACGACTCGGTATGTATGAAACTTACTCAACTCGGTCTGCAACCCAAAGCTGTTCCAGGTGGCGGCAGGGACCGAGACATCAAGATGGCGGCCTCACTGCCACTGCCTCCTGGAATGGCTCATTGTCAAAAGTCGAAGGGTGGAAGATTGACGCGTCGAATTTCTGGTGTTACAGGTGTACACGATATTGATAAGACTACCTACTGCGGACGGAAACGGCGAAGCCTATGGTAGCGAAGTTCCTAGTATAAAAATGTACTCAGACGACATGGTTGAGCTGCGAATAAATCACGCCGTTGAGGATAACTACAAGTACTCGTTAAGTGGACGCGGTGATTGTCACGCGTTCGCCGCACCCCCGCCGGCGCTGAGGCGGCCTTCGCACATATCGGAGATGAGGACGCCACCGTTGAACGATAAGATAATACCGAAGCACGTAACGGGAAGTGGGGGCGGTGGAAGGGGTTTGCTCAACAAAACGCCGAATAAGAAGAAGAAAACGCCGCAGGAGAAGAAGGCGGATACAAAAGCGGCAAAAACATTGACCGCCATACTTTTGGCGTTTTTAATAACCTGGACACCGTACAATATACTCGTGTTGTTGAAGCCGTTGACCACATGCGTCGGCTGCATACCGCAAGAACTCTGGGACTTTTTCTATTATCTTTGTTACATTAATAGTACGATTAATCCTGTGTGTTACGCGTTGTGCAACGCATCGTTCCGTAGAACCTACGTAAGAATACTAACCTGTAAATGGCATAGTAGAGACAGAACGGCGGTAAACCGAGGATATTATAATTGAGAAATCATATAACGATTAAAACGTCGCGTATAACGATTAATCACTAATGAGTATAGTAGTCGTTGTCAAGTACATATTTATATATTACTCGTCGTTGAATAGAAGAGTTTGGGGGGGGGAGGGGGGGTTAAGGGGGATGCCAGTGAATTATCGACGTGTATAATAACTATATAATACATACTAAAGTATTATCTACAGTATTACGTGTGTTTGTACATAGATAGGTATTATTATTATTATTATTATATACCTGTAGAAGGCACGGCAATTTTTATTTGTTTTTCTTTTTGCCAATTTTTTGCAACGATGGTATGTATGCAAGATTCTCGTCTAAACGTTGTAGTAACGAGGTAATATCGGGCGCGAGCGCGGGCGCGGGCGCAGAGTTATATGACATAACGAGATATATAGAATCGAACGAGTATACATACATATATGTATAGTATATATATACATATATATATATATTTATTGAATTGAATAGTATAATAATTAATAACGAATGTTTTAACGAAAAATATAATTGTGAGAGAAGAGAAAAAGGTGAGAAAAAAAAAGAAAACTTGAAAAAAAAAATAATATATATGAATAAATAAAAATAAGGGGACAAAAAAATTACCACACGCACATACACACACACATTTAAATACATACATACACATAAACCAATCGTCATCGTCGTCGTCGTGTTGAATTATGATGAGGAAATAAACGAAAGAAATAAATAAATAAAACAAATGAATAAATAAATAATAAGTAAAAAAAAAAGAAAAAATGAAAATAAATAAATGAATAAATGAATGAATAAATAAAATCGAATGCTTCCGTACCGAATGACATTCTAATAAACGTGCCAAATAAAGCTTTAAATTAGAGGTTCAAAAAAGAAAAAGAAAAAAAAAAAACGTTAAGGGAGTCAGTCGTAAGCGAGCGCACACACGTTATATTGTATACGTATAACGAGACATTTTTTAACATCTAGAATAGACATATTATCATATAATGTAATCAGTCTATGTTTATATACGTGTTTTATAATAATAGGATATTGTAAATGAATACAAAAAGAAGAAGAAAAAACGTTTTTTACTCTACTGTAACTAAACGAGTTAAAAGATAATAAAAATATTTAACAAGTCTCGTAACCATCACGGTCTCGTCAACCATTCATAGAAATTCAACTTTCCTTTCATTCATTATTATTCAAAGCCTCGATATTCGATCGAGTGTCGACCTCTGTCATAGGATCCCAGGAGCTCGGATCAAATTTAGGGATTCCCCGTTCACTTCGGTCTTACCGTGCGCAAATTACGCCTCGTGTATCAACGGAGCCGATGATAAGGTAGATTTTTCTAAACTTTTATACTTTGAATGTCGCTTCTCGATTTATTCGTTTATGAATCTAACCAACAAAGGTATGACCAAGATCTATTCAGATACAGAGTTATACGTGTGGCAAAGTATGCATCGTACGTGCCGTCCTGTGGTTGCGAGATCTCCGAACTTGATACCGATACGGACAATCCGTTGCCATCCAACCTTTATCGACATTTTTCATTCGGTTTGGCTGGATTGAACGTATTATTCCCAATCTGGGTTCATTTATTTGACTATATTTATTCAATCGAAGGGTAAAATATCAAGTTACGATCGACGATACCAAGCGAAGCTTCTGTCGGTTGGTAACAGGAGATTCCCGCCAAGAGGTGGTGCCTCTCGCGTCAAAGTGGAGAACCGATCTCAAAAGGATCCCACGAACTGAGTTAAAACTTGACTGAAAATTGAATCTCAATGCGCTTTCGATATAATATTTTTATTCTGGGCTTTCGGATAATTGATCAGCGTTAAAATGAATCATATCGACCGACTCAAGTCTCGGTCGCGACTATTTGCTCCTGCTAAAAACAGCTGATCTCAGATCGCGCGAGTTTCAAACACATTTGAATGTTATGCCCCGTTATTTAGGCTCGGTAATTTCATCCCCCGATTAATCGGCGCCGCCGCTTTACTAGCGAGAACGCGATCGGGCGAGCTTTCTAAATAAAAACTTCCTTCGATGGGGATTCCCCCGTCCCGCTTGCCCCGCGAACCCGTTTCCTTCCGTAGCTGACGGGATCGCTGCATCCAAGAAAGCCGGGATCGCGGTAGGAGGTATACGTTACACCGCGTTCGCGGTAACGTATATAACGCACAATATCGCATGTACCCAGAGCTATAAATACAAAATTAATTCAATCGTTCGGATGTCGAACTAGTCATCTCGATCGCCGATGACGTCGCGATAGTTTGACATTATTCGATATTTCGATGAAACTGCACGCGCAGGCAGCTGGACCGAAAAGTAACACCCGCGAATTCGAACGCGCCCGAGATGCAGATCATATTATAACCTCCGAGCGTGTTCGATAACGCTGGAACGTACCTAAGAGAATACGTATACATGTAGCACGAGACGCCAAACGGGGGGTAAACGACGTCGCGAGCCATCAGCTGGCCGATAGTATAAAAGTTATATAGATGCCGCGCGACGTCTATTCGAAAAGTAAGGAAGGACCACCTCCGTTCACCATATTAGGCGAACTTTACCTAATATGGTAACGTCGACTTCTAAATATGGCAGCAGGGGACACCCTCTCCATCGCGCTGTGTATTGCTCCGCGTCGGTCTCACCGCGGTCTAAATTTGCCCCTGACGAAGGTCGTTCGGGTCAAAAGTATCACGGTATCCGAATATTCGCGATCCCCGTAGATATTGCAAGGGTAAATTAACGCCGAAAATCTATTCGGTTACCCCGGTCCAATAACAGGGTACTACTTCGCGACGGCGCGAGTTCGGCCCAGCGCCAGGTGGGGGGGGAATAGTGCGTGCCGCGGTCGAGACACGCGCGCTCACGTAGGTCAGGTTACGAACGAGTCCGCAGCGCGCTCGCAGTCGCTGCGAGACGGGCGCCTCGCTCGGTTCGTTACGTTACGTTACGTCACGCACGTCACGTCACGTTGCGTTGCGTTGGTGCTGTTTATCACACGCGTGACAACTACACGCGGTTAGGCAGACACGCACGCTCGCGTTGTGTCAGTTGCGGGCGATCGTCGCGCGCGCGGTAACGCGGTTGTCCTGCTACATGAATCGTTCCACGTGTTACGTCGACGACAACAACAGCGGCGGCGGCGACGACGACGAGGACGACGACAGGAACGTCAACGGTAACGAGAAACGCGCGAGATAATACGGACAACAAACGAACAGAATTAAACGCTGATAGCATACGACGACAACGAGAGCGGTGCATGGTTGGTGTTGTGTGCTGGTGCCGCGGTTGTTGACAACGTTCGCGGTTGAACGTCGCGCCGTAATTGTGGCGCATGCGCGTTTACCAATTACCCGCTAAATTATAAACCGTGAGGAGGAACGGAGAAACGAATCAAGGATCAACACCGCATTGATGCTCGTCTCTCGTTATGGATAATCCTACAGGAAGCGGCGGAGGTCCTCGGGATTCCCAGAGATTTGCTAACCTCGGTTACAGCATGGGGATGATGAGCGGTGACACCGCTAACGAACTTTACGCAACACATACCGCGCATCCGGCGCAGCCACAGCCACCGCAGAGCAATCGCGGTATATCGGCCTCTCTTGCATCTCTCAACTCCCACGGCGGCGGAGGAGGCGGCGGCGGAGCGGGAGGGGGAGCTGGCGGCCGGGCCGGAGGGGGAGGCGGCGGCATGCTGTCAGGGGGCGCGTCAGCGTGCAACATGCCACGCTCAGCGCACAAGAGGAGTTCCTCGGACATGTGCTACGATCACCAGGACTCTATCGTTACGGGTCGTTCGATGAACGCGTCCCAGGGTGGTCCGGGTGGCGGAGGAGGGGGCGGGGGTATCAACGTTATCAACGTTAGTGGTGGTGACTGTGTGCCGGACAATTTGGACGACACTTTCGCGTCGCTTAGCCAACCGAAAAAATCCCCCCCGTCTAACGGGAAGAAAACTAAGGGGCGTGTCAAAATAAAGATGGAATACATCGACAATAAGTTACGACGTTATACCACCTTCTCTAAGAGGAAAACTGGAATTATGAAAAAGGTTCGTATCGACTCGTGTGGCGATTGACATCCTCTCCGCCTTCCCTCCGCACCTCTCGGATGACGGGCTCACTAACAACCTCCACGAAATTATTATTTTTTTTCGCTTATACTAACTAAACGGCTCGCAAGAACGATTACCTCAACGGTAAGTATAAACGCATCTGATTCAGGCTCGCTCTCCCGTTCCCCGCAGACGATTGTGTTCCAACTCCAGAAGCTGAAGAACGTAGGCTGACGTGATCATTTTTCAGGCCTACGAATTGTCGACGCTGACCGGGACCCAGGTGATGTTGCTAGTGGCTAGCGAGACGGGTCACGTATACACGTTTGCGACGAGAAAACTCCAGCCGATGATAACTAGCGAGGCTGGCAAAGCTCTGATTCAGACCTGTCTGAACAGTCCAGATCCTCCGTCTTCCGGATCGACCGGAGACCAAAGGATGTCCGCTACCGGATTCGAGGAGACAGAACTGACGTACAACATCGCCGACGAGGAGCAGAAAGTAAGGCAACTGGTGTACGGCTCGCCGCATGGCGGGGCTCTCCAACAGCACGCTGGCTACCCCGCACCACCGCATGCGCCCGCGCCCCATCAGCATCACCTATTAGCTAGCCACCACCCGCAGAATTCACCCTCCCATCTTGTACCGTGCTCTAGTCCTGGACCTATGCTTGCTGCTGGCCCGTACCAACAGTCCTGTCCGTCGCCCCTGCCACCCCACGCAACCTACCATCCACACATGTCGCATTCTCATCCGCAACGGTAGTTGAGAGAAGAGACAAACGCCGCCTGGTTATTTAACGGATCGTATTACAGGATTCCAAGGAATTGCTCTAGAGATTTATTTTATAATTTCTTACTCTAGAGAAGCGTTGTCTTTTTTCGTCCGATCATCGAACAGAAGCAATTCTTCTTTACCGACAGAGCAAAAAATTACCAGCCGACGTTTGTCCCGAGGAAAAAAGAAAAAAAAATAAATAAATAAAGAGTACAGATGAAAATTTCGTCCCAAAGCCTGCGTTTAAATTTAAACTCTTGCGGGCTCTAAATGGTTTTATTTTTGTTTTTTTTTCTCTAGTAAATTATGTCGTACAAAAAATGAAGAAGAAAAAAAAGAAGAGTTTATTATTTTCACTTAGTAAATCAATTAAATATGAGCATGGGAATATGATCGGGCATTTTTGGGAGGCGGCGGTGGTAAAAAAAAAAAAAAAGCGTTGCTCGAACGGGTACCTCTCTTATAGCTATTCAATTTATCTGTCCAAAGACCCTTCGTCTCGCGAGCGTTAAGTTTTTTTATCACGTTTTTTTCGTTTCTTCGAACGAACGTCGTACTTCCGAGAATAGAGAATTATACACGAACGTAAAATCGAAAGCTTTTTGCATTTAGATAAGAGAAAGAAGCGAAAAAAAAAAAACAGTAAGAAAATGATAATAATTTATAGTATATATTTATTGAACGATGTTGTATATATTTATTTTCACTTTTTTGTTTTTTTTGTTTTTTATACGGAAGATAGTTTACAGTTTACGTGGTATATGATATATGCCATTCACGATATCGTTTTCAAAGTAAGACTCCAACGGGGATAAAGAATTTTTTTTTCCCCCCCCACTAAAAGGAAAAGAAGAGGAAAGTTGAAAAGACAGTATAAAAAACATATTATCTACTTTTATTATAAAACCCGGTGCTCTTCAATCATATTCGTATGAATAACTTTCCTTTCCATCAATTCTGGGATCAATAGCAACAAAATAATGATAATTAACAAAAAATGTCACGCCGCGCTCTTCGACTCTAAGATCGTTATAACGAACAGATCGGAGTTGATCGTACAGCGAAATGGATTAAAAAAAAAAAAAAATCAATAACACGCAAAATCCAGTCGAAAGTATGATTCATAGTTAGGTATAAAAAAAAAAAGAACCCCGAGCCCCGCCAGGATTTTTTTACATGATTGTGAATTGAGTAATAGTATCGTTGATGTTTGTTGTAACGTGTTGTTGTAGAGTGGCATGTGTATTATTAGTATTTAGTTTTTATGTTTGATTAATTTAATTCTTTATTATTATTATTATTAATATCATTATTATTATTATTTTTAATATTATTATTATTATTATTATTATATCATTCTGTTTGTTTTTCATTATATATGATATTTTTTTTTTTTTAGTTTTTTTTTATATTTTCATATTATCTCTTCCCCCCGCCCCCTTCTCTAAATTACCCGTCGATATTTATTTACATACGTAGAGACACTCTATTGTGATATATGCAATTGTGCATGTGTGTTTTGTATATTTGTATAATCAAAAAAAAAAAAAAAAAGAAACAAAAAAAAAAAACTACTCCTACTACTAATTGAGTGGATCAAACAAAATACATTATTCCCTTGATAGAAATGGAATGTGTATACATAGACAATTCATGACGACCCTAAATCATCTGCACTGATGCTTGTATTTTATTTAATTTTTACATCGTCATTCTTATAGATCCTAAAAAGACTCAAAATTATTAGGTGGTGAGGGAAAAACGGCAAACGGAACATACATTGGTAGGTAAATCGTAACATCAGCACCCCTATATACCTCTTTTATGGTTATTTATATTGTTGCTAAATATAAATATAAATTTTAATAGGATGTTAGATTCTTCATTGTAAGTGATCCACGTCGTCATTCATCCTCTTTCTCCGTGGATCGTTGTTTCGAATAAAAGAAGAATTCACCTCTTCGTCAGACCGTCGATGTCTCCGAAGCAATTTGATCGAAACTAATTCTAGCCTACACTGTTCGCTTTTGCGGAGCGGAGAATGCTCCACGTTCTCTGACGATCACCAATCTATCACCCATATGATGAGTCCTCATTTTGAGGCAATAAAGATGACCTCACAATTCCGCATAACTTCCTGACCCTAAACCCATGCAGTTTTTGCAGCGATCGAAATTGCCGTATTGGAAATTTCACGCGCCCCCCTTTCTTACGGCGACGTTGACAGTGCAATGTCTCGAGTCGCGGAAGCGGCGGAAGATAAGGAGTTATTCGGTTTTCTCTTTTTTTTTGCCATCCACGACGGTGGTGCCCACGCACGTGTATCGTTACCAGGCCGCACGGCTATATGGGTAATCATTATAAATCGCACTGACAATGAGATCAGCCGCATGAAATAATTGAATCGCGCCACTGTGCAGAACTCCGACGAGAACCGTGCTCCGGATGGCCTCCCGGCCACTGCGCGTGCAGACCGCGGGCTACGCTATAGGTACATACGTACCCTACCTACTCTTTGCACCAGGTGCGATCGAGAACCGAGCTCCATATACGGCGAGGAGGCCTTTGTCAAAGACAACTTGACACGCCTTATATAGAGCCAAAGAGGTATAAAGAGGTAAAGAGGCGGTGAGGCAGTAGCCGACTAGCGTGGAATGGGAATGAATACCCTTCTTCTAGCCAGGCTCAGCTACCGTGCCAACATCTTTCCTTGATTACGTCTCGATCAGAAGCAGATTTTTTAACAATCTCGATGAGTGAGTGGACCCAATCGAACGAGGAAGATTGTAATCGGAGAAATTTTTCGAGAGGACAACCACCTTCCGCATCCGAGATGAGCCGCGACTCGACTGTTTTTCTGCACATGTCGAGTCTAACAACGTGCGAAATTCCTCAAAATTCCTCATCTTGTCATCAGAGCTCGATCAATCCGCGTGTGAATAATGCCTCGAACCCTATCACGCCGAGTATCATCGCCGGAGACGGAAGAAGACTCGTCGAGTACGATGTGAGGGGGGAAGCTATGGGATCGGGCAAAGTACTGAAACTGGAACGCGTGAGCCACGGGTAGTTTTTCTCAGAAAAATGCAATTCCTCTATCGCTAATTAGACGGGACTAAAGGCCGTGCGAGTATTGCGCGAGCTGTTGCAGGCCACCTGTCGCGCGAATTCCTGCCATCGTTAATCGTTTAATAACGTGTACTTCTTTCTACCTCCGTAATGTCAATAGTCAGTCCAGTAATCCAGTTACAACAAACGTAAATGAGCCGTGACTGAGGCTGGATCTTGAAGTGTGTTCCCAAAGTCCTCAATCGCGGTTGATCTTCTTCCGCGTCTCCCTCCCTCTGGGAAAAATCCAACTCTCCAACGCATCTTGATGCGTGGCTGAAAGTTTTTTCCGCCTTGCATAACAGACCCCTCTTCCGGTCAGCGGCGGATGTTGATGCACCGCTCTTGAAACGGTATGAAATCGTTGTAGCTGTTATCTACAACGCCTCAAGAGAGAAGAAGATGCGGTCTTGTCGTTCTGTACCTGCGTGACAATATAATCGTTTCTCACCTTGTTTATAGGCACACGGCGTGCCTCGTCATAGCTAGAAATGGGGAAGAGGCACGGAGATATTTCCGAGATGAAATAGAAAGAGAAAAGGGATATAGAAGCGAGATGGTGCTGAACGAGGGAAAGAGGGAGAGGGGGCGTGGCCCAGTTTTCGGTGCTTGGCAGCCCCGCGGGATATTTGTACCGCGGCGTAATATACATATGTATAGCGTTACCGTACGCGTGGAACGATATGGGAAAGAGAGAAAGACGGAGAGAGAGACGATGCACGAGACCGTTTGGTAGGGGTAAAACTAAAAGCGGAAGAGGAAACCCCCGGTCAAGAAGAAGAGGCGCGCAGGTGAATTTTGTAAATTTGACGCGCGATATCACGTCTACAACCGGCACGGGGCTCCCGTAGGTGCGCGCCGAGTTGAGCCGCGATGGCCATATAAGGAGCGCCGAGGCACGCATCTTTCCCCTACCGAACCACGCGCTCGTGTAACTATATACTTTATATACGCTAGCTACAATACGTATACGTACCCCGAAGCGAGCCCGAACCTACACATGGAACGTTTTTTTTATTACATTTGTTATTATTATCCTGGCGAGATGAAAAAATATAGATCCAAATGCACACTCGTCGAGTGAGTAAAGAAAAGGTTCGGGAGAAAGGATCGACGTTCCCGTAAGAAATTAGCAGAGTCAGAATAATGTTAGTTGTACAGAAATAGCGTACGCCCAATGAACCACCTCTTACGGTCTGACTAAGACGCTGTTTACATCCTCGAAGTAGAGGTATAAGTGTTTTACAACGAGGCCAGTTTTCACATTTCGCCTAAGGGATTTCTACCGGCGCGGAGGTATTATGTTCATTAACACGTATGACGCAGCGGCTTGATTAGCCATGCCTAAGAGACCGCCGAGATCAATCTGAGTCTCGTTTAGTCAGACCTCAAATCCATCTTCAACCGTTGGATCTGAATCAAGGCTGACCTCCAAAACATGGGCGACAAGAGGAACCGCAAAGTCTGTTACAGTTTTCCGGGAACACTCAGACAATATTATTTCCACACCAGAGGGGAAAGCTGTACTTTCTGCACTAGGTAGCGAAATGAGGGTGCTATCGTCCTTGTTCGTTGAAGCCTTCCATGAGCTCCTGAAACGGCGGTGGTCTTAGGTTATAAACATCAGAAAAGGTCTATTTCGAGTCATAGTCGTGGATGAGTATCGCGTTGCCGCAAACGACACTGGGTCCAATATTTACGTTACATCTACATACCTATGGGTGCTCCGTGATTTCCGCCCGCGCGCGGTTATCTCACGTCTCGATTTGGCACTATAAACCATAACCCCCTCCGCTCAAAGTCGAAGCCCGAAGAGCGCTTTCCTCTTGTCCCTCTCCATTATACATACGGATTTACACCGCCTCTTCGCACGCGCCAATAGTTCAAGCCCGTCACACCGCGGGCTTATTCTTACGCTGCAGCGCGGTTCAATGCTAGGCAATATAATATTACACGCACAACTATGGTCGTGCACGGTGGCAGGGGCGGGGGAGGCGTCAAATCTGCACATTCAATGGTCGACGGCTCTCGATCATCCTCGCAGAAATCATGGCCGATCGCTACGTCGAGATCGGCACTCATCCTTGCGCCGAAGGCTCAACAAACTGCAATGAGCGAAAACAATATCACGGCTGGTTTCGGATACGGCCAAGTATTATAGATGATCCAGTTTGTGCGCAAGGTGTCCGACTTTATTTGGGAGATGCGAAGAATCGTCGGAGAAATACTCGGTATATGGACGATAAATTTATCAAAGATCGCTCGCAATGTGCGAGTGTGAGACCTTCGATCGTCGATTTCTTCGGTTTCTATACAAAATGGCGTCCGTTTAATGGTACCTGGAAATATTCTCAACGGGTTACAAGCTGCGACGGCGATTTCCCCGGTCCCGTGGTTCGCACCGACGGAATCAGACCTTATACGAACAAGAGCTTGTGGAGTTGCTCCGTCGCGCTAAAAACGATTTCCGGTCGTGTTTGACCCGATTTTTTATTCGGGTTGACGGTTTTTTCTGCTATACACGCCGATACGATGACTAAATTACATTGGAGAGCGAAAACTGAAACGCGAATGGCTAAGAATTCGCTTTTACATCCGAACTTTCCTCCCTATCTTCCCATTATTCTCGGCCCTGTATTTCATTTTTTGTTTGTTTTGTTTTACAGGACGATGCTGCCTCACCGAGATCGGACGTTTGCGGAAATGACAGCGACGTGGACTCGAGCGACGGGGAGTCCCCTGGAGCAACCAAAGAGTCAGGCAAGAATCACCCTGGTATATTTGTACTCTTACTTCACTCCATATCACAACGTTCCTCAACCTGAGCCATTTTGTAGACATTTCATAGGTATTTTACGCCATTACATATGATGACTGTCTCGAACTACTTCACGCCCCCTCGTAGTTTCACCTGGAACATGACCCTTCCTCCTCTCGATCTACTCATGCACATATTGTTATAGCATTTTATCATTGTCAGAAGTACAAAAATAGTCAATCAGACTGAAATTTCAATCGACAATCAACACAGATTTGATTTCTAACAGAATCGCTCCATCAATAACTATGAATGAGAATCTATCATAATTTACTGTCTATACGACGAATCTCAGTGTGGGATTTAAAAAACACTAATCAGATGACACTATGCGCATCTCAGTGACCAAAGAATTTTTCCTGAATCAATAATGTGGAATCTATAATCCCTCGATGTATCCATTTTTGGGTTTCTAGTTTTCGACGTTTCGGCAATATTTATTTAATGTTTTTTTTCTATATTAATTTTTAATATCATTGCCGTTTTCTGAAACTTTATTACCAATTTGTTCCTGAATGAGGTCTGATACTCTCCTTGTCGGTATGATTCTCTATAGAATAAGGAATCGGCTTAAAAAATGGTTGTGAATTCACTACGCATTAACTACACGAAAGTCTTGACAAATTACGAATCAAGTATAGCAAAGTGAATCGGTATGCATGTTATTCGAATTTGTGAACAAATTTTCGATATTACTGTACATAATCGCAAAAAATAGGAAATAGTTGGAAGATCAACAAACATTTATTTACAGCGTGACTTCCAATACCTGGAGAATATAAAATTCGCATTATATATCCAATAATCTGAATAAAAGTTGAAGTTCGAATCCCAGCCAGACGACCCACACACCGATGTCTGATAAATATGCAAAAGAAGCGATATACGCCGCATTTTTTCATCAGGCATCGATTCACATCGATTGCTTTTCGCCAAATTACGTCTGACAACGTCAATACTTTTATATAATAAATCGAATTCAAGTATAATTATTGACAAGTCTATCCATCCCAAAAATGAAAAAAAATTGAATTTCAGTAACAATACTTTTCTGTACACATGAAATAAATGACGAAAGAAGTAGACGGTGTGTGGCGTTGTCCTGGGAGTAAGAAGGGTAAAATAAGTACAGCATAGGTAGGTAGGGGGCGCAAAGTACGCGCCGCTGCTTACTATGCGAGGTGCGTACGCGATGATGGGGCGAGGATGCCTTTAACTCCCGTTTAAGGCTCGGTACGTTCGCATGACCAAACGGAGCCTCGGCGCGCTTCCTAACTCGGAAGTATCCGGTCGAAAGCGGTAGCGCAGGTGTACAACGCTTGCACATAAATATAAATACTAATGCAGAAACCGCGGGGGGAGACGGGGGCCGCGAGATACTTCGCTGAATTGTTAAACGACCGTCGATCAAATTAGCGAAATATATCGATGCCTCATACCTCGTTAGGCCTAGAATATAATTGATCTCGCTTTTTCCTCCCCGTCCAATCCAATCGTCCGCGAAATGGGGACGAACGTATTCGATTAATTACTCCGAACACCTCAAGCGATATTCGCACAGTTCCATTTCCGGTTAACCGAAAAAAAAAAAATGACAAACCGAAGGCGGGAAAACACGTCCGCGAACATTGCCATTGCATCGATGCTCGAGAAGTAATGATGTTGTTTTTTAGGCAGCATGTCGCACAGATCCGTTTCCGGTTAACCTAAAAAATAATTGACAAACCGAAGGCGGGAAAACACGTCCGCGAACATTGCCATTGCATCGATGCTCGAGAAGTAATGATGTTGTTTTTTAGGCAGCATGTCGCACAGATCCGTTTCCGGTTAACCTAAAAAATAATTGACAAACCGAAGGCGGGAAAACACGTCCGCGAACATTGCCATTGCATCGATGCTCGAGAAGTAATGATGTTGTTTTTTAGGCAGCATGTCGCACAGATCCGTTTCCGGTTAACCTAAAAATAATTGACAAACCGAAGGCGGGAAAACACGTCCGCGAACATTGCCATTGCATCGATGCTCGAGAAGTAATGATGTTGTTTTTAGGCAGCATGTCGCACAGTTCCATTTCCGGTTAACCGAAAAAAAAAAAATGACAAACCGAAGGCGGGAAAACACGTCCGCGAACATTGCCATTGCATCGATGCTCGAGAAGTAATGATGTTGTTTTTTAGGCAGCATGTCGCACAGATCCGTTTCCGGTTAACCTAAAAAATAATTGACAAACCGAAGGCGGGAAAACACGTCCGCGAACATTGCCATTGCATCGATACTCGAGAAGTAATGATGTTGTTTTTTAGGCAGCATGTCGCACAGTACCGTTTCCGGTTAACCTAAAACATAATTGACAAACCGAAGGCGGGAAAACACGTCCGCGAACATTGCCATTGCATCGATGCTCGAGAAGTAATGATGTTGTTTTTTAGGCAGCATGTCGCCCTTCGCTTCCGGAATGATTTACCCGATGTCTCAAAACGTCGTTTACTCCCCGAGCTCCGGGGTGCTTCTGAGCATCGGTCAGAACGGACAGCCGGTACAGATACCCCAGGATGCAGGTAACCGACGGTCCAAATTCACGCCTATGATATTGATAAGAGTAGCGGTGATCGAGAGCGACTGGGGACACTCGGCATCTCGAGCCGATACAAACAATTGTTATTTTCTGAAATTTTGAAGGAGTCTCGTCGACAGGGTCGGTCCAGGGTAACCAGCAGTTCATCACGATACCATTGAGCGTCGCGATGACCGCGGCCGGACTCTCGGTCCCCATAACCTCGAAAGTATTATCGCTACCGGATTCGACATCCTCGTCATCGCCGCACTCTGACCTGCCTTCGGATCTTACCAAGAGTCGGAAGTGAACGGGTGAACGGGTTGACCAGTTTCGGAAGGACCTCATGCTCATCGTGTACATCAATCATCCTGACTGCATCTCATATACAGCGAAGCTATTTACGATGGATTGATCATTATATCATTTATTACTACTATTCACACACACACACACACACATGAACACGGGAAGGGAAAAATTGTTTCGATATTACATACATTTGACGATTTATTCTCGCGTCGTGAAGTGAAACAACTACATTATATAGAAATAATGATTATATAAATCGTACATGTTTTTATGATATTCTTCTTCTACTTCTTCTTCTTTGCATTATTGTGTTATCTACCCTTATCTGTCCACTTATCCCCCTCATGGCGATCACTTCCGTCATTGATTTTGTCACTTTCAAACGGAAACGGCTGCTGTCACGTGCTTTATACACTTCATTTTTGACTCGATGAGGTTCAATCAACTGGTAAGTGTGAAAACTGTTGTAGTTTTTTGGTGCGTCATGGAGAGATTCAATTCAATCAACTTTCAATATTTCCAGCTACCAGAAAATCCGCTTCGATTTAGGTACGCAAGTCACAGGACAAGTAGGCGGTCTGTAGCTCGGGATATAAGTCAGAGGAAATTTTGTGGAACCTTAGAATGATGATCCGGGAACTTTATACACTGGTCACTTTCCAAACTCGTCATGTTTTTCATTCGTTTACATACATGAGTTTTTACAGTTGATTAAGTAGCATTTATGATTTATACAAGTTTTGCCGCGATTTCCATTGACCAAGATTTCCGCGCGAGGAGGAAAAAAAACCGCTGGGGATCTTTTACTTTGTCTTGTTTCGTATCACCATAGAATTCCTTGACTTTTCCCTGACAAGTAGCCACCAAGGAAAGTATAGGATTACTTTTGACTTTCGAATGTGAGTGATAAGTAGTGAAAGAAACCTCTTTTGGGATGATCTTCTCACTGCACAACATGACAATTATTTAGACGAGGACGTGAGGACGGGATGACATCTTGGAATTCCGTTGCAATGCATCAACGTTAATGGGAATCTAGAATGGAAGGAATTTCCAAGATTGTGTTGATACGGACAAAGTGAAACCATGATCACTTTACACAGGAAAGCAGCAGCAGCGTCAAAATTGCAAGATGTTGGGAAGGCACTTGGTTGTGATCAAATTCTCAAAAAATCTGGAATATCTAAGAGGATGTTTTTATAAAATTGCCACAGGTTTTGAAAATCTTTCCACAGAAATACTTCATACTCTGTAGATTCAACATTACTTTATCATAAGAAACGGAGTGAGTTGTACATCATTCGCTTTTGAAAAGTGACCAAAACAGCGTAGTTTACACAGTCACAGCACATTTTTGGGGGAAACAAGTACTGAGAGTGTTTTCGAAAATGGATAAATATGTGTACATGTAGATTTACAATTTTTTTTCTGTTTTTGTGGACTGCAAGATTGCAGCCGAACCGATGAACCGATTTGGCAGAAATTTACACAGGACATCGTTTCTGATTTTTAGAGTGATAGGGGATTTAGTTGATTCAGCAAAAATGTATTCTTGAGGATAAAAAAAAAAAAAGAATAATTTCGAGTTGAAACCACCCAACAACCGTAATTGAATCAAATACTCAGTTCAGGCAATCAAAACAATTGTGTTTATTGAAACAAATATTTCTTCATTTTTGTAAAAAAAAGAAGATATTTATAGTTCAGTCGATAAATTTCCGGAGAAAATTGTTCCATTGAGCGCCTGCTGCTCACATTTTTTACTGACTCAATATACTAATTGTGAGTCTACTAAAAAATCATTTTTGCTCTCTGTAAATTGTTCAACCCACAACCACCTCCGGCTCTCGAACAGCAGACGATAACTCTGCTATTTTTGGTGTCCGTGTGGAATCCCCGCACAAAATTCAAGCATAAACACCGACTACTAGAAATAAAAGGCTTCAACGGTTACTGGACAGTCCTTAAGAATAGAAAAGCCTTCGAGAACTAGAATGCAACCGAAATCGTCAAGAAGTGTAAACATCGCAACTTGCATGAATGCAGTGACTTTATCACTCTGCAAGCCCTGAGGTAGCCCTGAGGTAGCCCTGAGGTATTCTGGATGGAAGAAATCACTCCAATTGTCAAGAAGATCGGAGTGAATTTTCTCTCACTGTTTTCTCCATCGCCGAAGTGAAATCTGGTTTCAAGAAATTTAGAGAAAACTTTTTTCCGACGTCATATTCTTCAGACTTGATATTGCAGGGCAAGAGTAGGACTCGTAGCTTCACTGTATGTATGCAGTACATTGTTAATTAATTTTGTTTATCAACTTGCGAATCAATAATTCGACATAATGATTCGACGGACCCGTTACACGTTGGTACAGGATGAATAAATGATCTTTCATCATCTGTTATGCAATTTGTTACTGTACAAAGCTGAAGCTACTGTGGATAACAGCACACATCCCACGTCAATCCTTATCTCGAAAAATTGATCAGCGCGATGGTCCGTCTAATCGTCGGTACAGAGTGGTATGTTATAAATAAGTATGTAAGAGAAAAAGAAAGAAGATAGAAGAGGAGAGCGACGAGCCTCTCACGTGTATGTACAGCATCGTGGATCGGTCAGAGCGGCGGGTTGCCCCGTTAAAACTGCCGCGACGAGAGAAACCGGTAAATCAAAAAACCTTACCATCTCGATCCCGCGGCAGTCCGCTCTCTGAATCTTGAATCTCAATCATTCCACCTTTTTTCTACGCCTCGCGCGGCATCTCTCGGCTCAAGGTACGAACGCGCCAAGTCAAGGTGGCGCCACGACAATCGATTTTCGAACTAAAATAAAAAAAATGGCGGCTTTTTGACGTCCCGTATCAACCGCAGACGGGTATTGTTGCACGTGGAGAGTTTCATCACGGCTGAAATCGAAGCTTTTCAACTTGAATAAACCGAAAATGGTCGAGGAACAGAAGCGTCGTGTCGAGGACAAGATGACCAGCATGATAGAAGAGATTGACAAGACCTATTTACGGAGAATGCAGGTAAAACGATCCTCCTAACCTCCAACTCGACCATCTAACTCCGGCGATATTTCGATTAACGACTTAAATTCACGCAGGGAGACATGCACAGGTGTGCGGCTAGCTGCTGCGACAACCAGTCGTACAGCATGCAGAAGGTTCATCACTGCGTCGAAACGTGCGGTGCGCCGTTAAACAAGGCTCAACATTACGTTCAGGGCGAACTTGAGCGTGTTCAGGTGCGGACTGGGTCTGCGTTCTCATGAGACCGTCGGGCGAGACGACTTCGTTACTGTCGGCCAATAGAGTGGCTGCAGCGCGTCGCCCGTCGCTCGGATGAGAACGAGGTCTGAGAGAATCGGATTTGAATATCCTGACCAAATTTCTCGTTTTTCAGACTCGATTGCAGAGGTGCGTTATGGAATGCAACGACAACATAAGGGACCAGATGTCGGGGGACCCCTCGCAGGATGAGGTCAACAGGTTCACGGATAGCTTCGAAAATTGTGCGACCAAATGCGTCGATGTATATTGCGACCTCTTGCCGTCCCTGGCAAGAACTATGAAAAAAATATTGTCCAGTTCGAAGTTCGAACAATAACGCGATAATAACGATTGTGTAGATTTTCTCAAAAAGTACAACGCGGCTTGTGTATATAAAATATTAACGAATAAATGAACAAATATAGAAATATTCGATACACTCGAACATCGACTGCAGAAATTATTATCATACTCTTATTTTATCTTTATTTCCCCGGCAAATAGGAAATAGGAAAAAAAAACTAATTTCCTGCTCTCTTCATCAGTCAAAGTGCAAGGAAAAATCTTCTAGAATTTCTACTTTTTTCAACTCATTCCCTCCGATTATCGACACAAGGAATAAGGATGTGATACGTCATAACGCCTGGTAGGGATGGTTCGTGGCCGCCATATTGCATTGCGTGCATCCACCTCGCGATTTTCGCCTCCTCGTGTCGTTGACGACTAATAAATTAATGGAAAATTATGACTTCAGGCTACTCCTTAGTAATGCACAACCTGAAAATTCGGATGGTTCCTATATCGAAACTGTGAAACGGTCGCAAGTCAAGATGCAATTTTCTAGCTCATGCATACCGTGACGTCATAGCTGTAGGAATACGAACGATAGAAAGAGACGGAGATAGGAACTAAAGCGGCAAAATTGTCATTTAAAAATTTTTGAAATCGTGTAATCATATGTATGGTAATTTTGGTGGTATTACATTAGGTACTCGTGATTTATTTAAACAATAAAATATTTATTATTCTCGGCACGTAGTATAACAAAAAAATTAAGATCCTTCAATAATAATGACGTTTAATAGAGAGTATACGATTTCCAGCTGTGTTGTTTTTCCCCTTCTTCTTCTTCTTCTTGATTTTCTTCTTTTTCTTAACATTAAATTCATAAATAATAATAAATCTCAAACGGAGGCAAGATATTTTTTGTTTTCATTGTTCAATTTTGCGTCGTCATTATTAGATGTCTGAATTATACTTGATAAAAATTGATAATTTATGTATAGTAAACTCATAAGTTTATAATATATTAAACCCTAGATTTATACGAGTTACAAATATATTCTTGTTATCGTAATAGATTTCGCGCTCCTTTTTTTTTTTTCTTATCCTTCTTTTATCATAAATTTTCAATAAATCATATCATATACTACGCAGGGATGATACTTGAATAATGATGAAAATTCATCGTTGTAATAATCGCAGTATCATTATCATTTATTATTATTTATAATAATTATTATTTATTATATTAAATTACTTTTTTTTTTATATTCGCATTTACGTAATAATATACTTGGCGTTTTATTGCACACGTTTTCCGCATATATTTTTTTTTTTTGTTCGAGATAGAGTTTAAAAAATTTTTGAAAAATAAATAAATAAATAAAATAAGCGGCAAATTTAAAACGTTTTAGACTTTGACCGAAAAAATTAGAATACTTAGACAATTTTATTGTATCTTGTTATGATTATAACAATTACACCGAAAATAAAAAAATAAAATAAAAAACGAAGCGCGGCGGTGCGTTAACATTTTTTTCCTCATCTTTTCCAATTCTGATCCCAATTAAAAATTAACTTGTCGCAGATGTATGCACGTGTTCTATTGTGAGTATTAAACGCTGCTTGATACTTGATGCGAATATCTCTACCTACTTGTACAACGATTAAATTGAATCATCTCTGTTTTGACTAGAATAAAATTGTGGCATTTTGAATTGATTGTTTTTTACGGAAATTTCTTAGTACTCAATGTATTTATCCATCTTTCATAATTCCTCTAGCGAAACTAAGAACTCTGCCTAATCTGCCTCGACGTTACAATCACAAGTCGCATCAAGTAGCCTCGGAGCGTTTAAACAATTTCTTATTAATACACTGTACTGTGAGTATAAATAATAGTTATAGAATGATCGAAAGTCGACGTAACATAAAATTGTATCGAAGACAATCAACATTCGATGAACAAAAAGAGAGTCAATTTTTGTCGCTACATTGCTGTCGGCTTAGGGTAGAGATAATTTCGAAAATAGCAGAAGAATTATCGTTACAATATTTTGGAATACTAAATAGAAAAAAAAAAAAACATTTCACATATCTCATACATGAATCTGGGAATGATTGTGAATATGAAATAGCATTTGTTTTAAATAAACTATATCATAGTGATAAATATAATAATGAACAGAATAAAGAGATGCCTATTAGTCATGGACCCACTTTTATTATTATTATTATTATTATTATTCTGTTTGTTTCTTTTTTTCTCGTTATTTATCACCAATTTTGTATAGCTACCTAAAATAAAAATTCTGGGATATTATGTTTGACTTCCTCACATTCTGTCTCGAACAAGGACTTTTTTTTTTTTTTTTTCGTTTCCTCACATTTTTCTTCGCTCTTTCATCCTCAGCCAATCGAATTGATTGATTGAAAGTGAAAAATTGAAAAGAATTACGGACGGCAAAATAAATAAAAAATACAACTTCGTACTTAATGATAGGATTCTATTGCACTCCACGTCGCACATTAATTAATTAATGACACACTTCGAAGAGAATTACGAAATACCAAATTTGCGACAAAAATTATATCTGTAACACTTTTTTTTTTTTTCTTTTTTTGTTCACTTTGCGAATAATATTACAATATAAAATAACGTTAAACAAAATTCTCAGTTTTTAACCAAGTTTTTATAATTATATTGCTAAAACTTTTTATTTTTTTTTTTGCTTTTTTTTTGTTTTTGCTTATTATTTTTATTTTCGTTTTTGTCAATTTTTTTCAACACTCCATTATGGAACGTTATTTTCCTCTCTCAAATTTTAATATGGCTTGTGGATCAATAATTTTTTATTTATTTTTTGTTGAATTCTAATCTATTAATAATTTTTCAATAACTATTTTTGTGTCTTTTTTTTTTATTGTGTTTTTATTAGTCATGTTTTTTCATTTTTTTTTCTTCTTTTCTTTCGTCATGTTCTTTTTTTTTTTTTTTCGCTATTTCATTAAAACAATGGGTTTGTCGTCGTAGATTTTCTTTTCTTTTCTTTTTTTTTTGTTTCATTCTATAAACAAATTAAATTGAGAGATTCGTGTCGGAGATTTTTTTTTCAAATTTTGTTTGATTTTAATTTCTAACTTTTTATCGAGATTTTCTCAGTTTTGTTATCTAATCAAACTCCGAAATTCTGTATTCAAGGTAACATAAACTACGTAAATGAGTAACAAATAAAACTTCTGCAAGTTTGAATGAAGATGATAAATTGAGAATACAAGATAAGATAAAGAAAATAGAATCAATAATAAATTATTTTCATACATTTTTCTCTTTCTTGTTGTCCTCTTGATCAATCTAATCGAATAGATTTGGAATATAAAAAGAAAAAGAAAAAAAAACACCACAACGAGATTAACTAAATGAAATAAAAATCAACAACTAGGAGAGAAAAAAAAAAAAAACCAGTCAAGTACCTCGGAGACGCACAGCGGCGGGCAAATTTCTCTAGAGAAATTTAATCTTTTCATCGTTAGTTAAAAAAAAAAAAGGTTTAGAAATGTATATCACTAGAATTCACTTGAATTTGTGTTGTGTGACTGTACCGAATATCTAGGTATTACTTCTCCGCTCCTGCCCTACCCATCGAAAAATTGATACCGATGCTGTTTATTGAATAAATAAAATCCCAAAGGCGTCGTTTGACGACAATACCTCTTCCCGTTTATCCAAAGGGGATTTTTTGAACCGAGTATGAATTTGCCTACACGGATCGGGCGTGGATCGCTAGTGAATTCTTGACCGCTGTTGTTATTCCTTGACCTCGAGTTTTAATTAACTTTTCTCTCTTCCCATCGTCCCTCGTCTCTCCTACTATTGCATCAATCTCGATACTTGGCACCCCCCTTCCTTCGTCGATCGTTTACCAGAACGTATATCCACCCTCTGTTCCACCTCCCAGGAACGAGCCCTTCTTTTGCGAGAGAGCAACGCTGTGTCCGGCCATAGCTGCCAGCTGAGCCGCGTTCGCGGCTACTCCGGGTGGCGGTGGTGGCAATACTTGTTGCGATATTCCGTCAAATCTTGCGCCCTCGAAGCCGTTCTGGAAACAGAATATTTTTCAAAACCAGCGTTCGACCGGGCTCGAACCCGCGAGAGATACTCACAGGGACCATGATTGTCGGCCTGACAGGCGCCGGCTGCATCGCAGCGGCTGGGTAATAAGCAGCGGCTGCGGTCAGCGGAGGATAGTACTGAAGAGGGCCATAGGCTGTCGGGTATCCGGCGAGGTAGCCACCGGGATAACCCTGACCGTACATCGGCTGGTACATCTGGACATAGCGAATATCGTCAGAGGTTGCTCCACGATTGCAAATACAGAGTGTCTACAAAAGTCAGGATCTAAGATTCGGACACCCTGAGTGGAGCGCGACGAATCTTACCATGGGGTGAGTGAGGGTTTGATCGTAGGTCGGCGGCGGCGGCCCCTGCGTGGCGTAGAGCTGTGGCTGATTGGGGAAGACCCCGTACGGCGAAGCGCCTGCGACTGTATAGACAAACTGTTTGAGTATCGGAGGGTAAAAAAAGTAAAGAGGGAAACGGAAACTGACCGCCATAGGTTGCGGCCTGAGCTTGCGCTGGCACAAAGCCGGTCGGTGGATGAGGTGCGACGGGGTAAGCTGTAACACAAGTCAAGTCCAACTCTAGTCTCAGCTTCTCGTTAGGATTTCCAAGTTATGTAACGGTTTATTTGCGAGTACACGAACACGGTGGACTCGATAAAGAAAAACTCAGAGATCTAGCGTGTTGCGGATGGCTCGTGTGCGCGGTAGAAACTGTAGAGACTGTATAACGAAGACTGCGGTAGTTTTGAGAATAATGTGCTCATTACTTCGCATCAGAGAGAAGAATTTAATCTACATTTCACACGAATCTCTCTCTCTCTGTGATCTTGTGCGAGTGCGCGAGCAAAGATCCTACCGTGACTCGAGCCATGTTGTATACTATTGACCGGTGAGGAAGTTTTCACGATGGTTAAACGAGCCTGAAATGATCCCTGGTCTTGTACGTCAATAAAAATTATGTAATATACTACCATGCACACCTTAAATATAATAATGTCCCACAAAGTTTTTGACCACAAGCGTTTACAGGGCAAGCGCAAGTTACGCCACGGATAAACTCCCTCACTTACGGTCATAATATACATCATTTAAAGTATATAAATATCTTACACGTAACATACACTGGTATATTAAATTACTAACTGAAGCTCAAAAGGAGTTAGTGACTAAATGAAACTGATAACGTAAGAAAACAAGAGGAAAAAAACCAATAGGTGTAAAAAATCAAAATAAACGAAAAGAAGAAAAGAAAAAACCAGCCCCGCTCACATCATTTTGACTCTACTCCTGGTTATTTTCGATTTTCTTAGGCTCAGATTGTGCCGGAACGTAGAATCTCCGTCAGGATAACGAATCGACAGATGTAAACGGCGCTTCGAAGTACATTATGTATACATTTCTCACATTTGAGAGAGAGTGATAATATATGTATATGAGCCTGATCTCTCAGATGTGAGAGTGTTTTACTCGTGAATGACCTACCTTCACCAAATACTAGGATTCGAAACTTATCTCAAAGCAATTAGCGGTACACAATCAAAGTATAAGCTAAATACATTCTGTCTATTAAAAGAAAAATGTGTCAAGCATCTTCTCGGAGTACAGAGATGAACCTCCTTTGGATAAGAGAGGCGGAGACGCTGTACTCGCAAGGAAATACTTTGGTGGTTCGAAAAATAACAACTGATATGTATATATGTTCGAAATAAAAACTGAGCATAAATAAAGCCATTTTGTAATGATAGAAGTTTGAAATGAAAATTAAAAAAAAAAAAAAAGGTAAATCAAGCCATATAATTGAAGTTTAACCCATTAACGCCCGATACTTTCTTACATATAATGTGTTTTTTTTTTTTTTCTGTTACAAGAAATTATTATAGTCTTCCGTCTACTCATCGGAGTACATGTAACAGTAGCGGCGCGACGGTAGGCATTAATAGGTCAATTATATAGGTATTATTTTGATGCCCGAAACATTCTTAATTCAGTATACATATTCAACTGAAGTTACGTTCCGAGCTGTGAGTGTGTAAATATACAATAAAGTACAGTGGTACAATGAATATATTAAATTCCACACATTCACAAGATTCAGCAAACAACAAATCTCTGCAAATATATCCAATAAATAAATTCAAACATTATTAAACGTATGTGGTTCTCTTTTTCTTTTTATTTTCTCTCTCTCTCTCTCTCTCTCTATTTTAGATTATACAAGTTGCATTATTTACCATGTATCATAATATTACCGATCATTGGGAGCTGTGCAGTATTCAATCTAACTTTAGTTTATAAAATTCGTACTTCGTTAATCAGTGCAAAACACCCAATTTTCCTTTCATATTGCTTGCGTTTTGTTTTTTCTTTTTCTAAAATATACACCTCATCGTAGCGAACGCGGCGGTTGATTTTTCGGACCCGTCGCAGATGCTACAAATCGGCTAAACTATAATATTTGACGTTATAAACACTTTCTAACATAGACGTCAGCCCACACCAAATTTTCCATAACCGAATCCTTTTACCGCAGAGGCATTCGAATGGTAAGTGTTTACGCGCCGTAGCAACGATGCAAACAGGATCTTCAAAGAGTGTAACGAATCGTGATAACCGAAATTAATCTAGCAGATCGTGTGAGCATCGTGGCTGGGTGTAGATATAATTAAAAGAAAAGATGAAAAAAGAATTATTTTACAAAAAGCTAAACCGGTAGTCCATCGCTCGGATACATTTTACCGTCAAGTAAATGTTCAAGGATATTGCCTCCGTTACCTCGGCGATGCGGTGGTAAAAATTTAACCGGATTACCGAATGAAAACGGAGGCACTTCCTTCCTGACAGAAAAGCAAAGTCTCAAAAGACCTCGTTTTTCGACCTGACCTGAACACTATTCAATTAAGCTCACTATTAACTTCAGAATACTCAGGTGCGTCTTGCGCCTAATTGACATTCTCATGCACATGCTCGTGTCGCGTGAAAGCCTCGTCGTCACTCCCCACACATTTGGTCCGATATTTTTTCACCAAAATTGAATCAGGACTGCGAAAAATGTGTCGCCGATGATGACTCAAATGCGTTTCGGTAACGACGAAGGTATCTGCTAGTGGAAAATCATTCCCCCAAGACAGATGAAAGGCTCTTAAAAGAACATGCGATGAAAGGAATTTTGTAAAAATGTATTGCCCAACCCTTTCTCATTATCTATTGTCCTTCATCGTTATCCAGTCATGCAATAGAACGGATGAGCGTGAGAAAAGGATGGGCGAAAACTGAACGGGGTGCGGAACGTTCGTCAAAGTGTAAACTATGGCATGCCTATCTTCACCGCTGCGCCCAAAAACCTGTCCGCAGATGTATTGCGTAGTGTGAAGGTGTTTGGGCACTCGGATGAGGATTATTTATAGATTTATCATCAATTATTACTGTCGTGCGTACGTAGAAAATGAAAGTAGGTATAATTCAAAGTTAAAGAAAGAAATACTAAGGTAAGGTATGTTACCGATCAAAGACCGCGTGCAGTTATTTATACATCGTTGGATTTGACAACGACACAACTTGACGTTGTTGTGTCCATAATGTAATTCAAGAGTCTGTTAGATCTCGGTGAAATTAAACTTCTGATTAGAATTTCATTGCATATATTCATCGTCGAACCGATATTGATTCAATTTATTGACAAAGGTCGAGAGTCGAACTACGAATTACTAGTACTTTGTCATACCTACGAGTATTTAATTATCATCAAACTTAGATAACACAATTCTATGATTTACCGTTAATTAAAACTCGAATCATGCATCGTTGACAACAAGTTTCCTCATCTTTATCAACTGTAGAAGACCCTGCGGTGTAATCGAGTCTGATTCCTCCTCCGAACTGAATGAATGCAACGAGATCTTGAAACTTGTTATCGACACGAAAGCGACATGCACTAGTGTTAAAAGTGAGCTACTCGCTGGAGAAAAGAAACGTTATCAAAGTCGAGCTTGTACAGTATTTTCGTCCCTCCTGCAGGCGCTCGCACCCCGGCTCGACTCAATTTTTCAAGCGGATTACGAAACGTTATTCTGTAAACTCTGTATCGCCGATGAGCTATGCGTCGCCGGAGCACGGAAGCTGCGTAAAAAGTAATCTAAGCAAACAACCAATACCACAATCTCAGTACAACGTAGAGATAGACCGAAACCAATGAGTCTGCGTCAGAGATATTGGCTTGGGTGTATCAACAGCGAGTGTTTTCTCTCACAATCGGCATTAAATCAGTTGTTTGAATTCCATCACAGATCCTCGGCAAAATGATTGCAGAAATTATCGATTTATTCACCACCCGAGAGAAACCGCTCGCTCTGTGTATATAGTATATAAAGATATACATTCTGGTACGTATTCAATTAATAATAATAATAATAACAAACAGTCGCACAAAGACGGATAGCCAACGGTCATGATTGATTGTAGCAGAAAATTTACCCCTTTCCCAATAATCCCACCCGTATTCGTGCGTCTGTTATGAGTGTGGGCGTGCGTATGTATGCATACATACATATATACACACATATACATTTTACATTACCGCCCTGGACTCTCTTTCTCTGTCCGACGAACCGACCGGGCGGTGCGAAGTCGTGAAAAATGTTCTTTGGTCATTTCATCAGAAATACAACGCACAGACTCATGTCGGAGCGTGTCGAAAGGGATGATTTCGGTTCGCAGTCTCGTATGTCATATGTGTATACATACATATACGTGCATAGACACTAAATAGGCACATAGACATGTAGTGAGTTAATGTAATATAATATATAGAGAAGGTTTAAGTAGATACGTGGCTTAGTCTGGACTTGCGTCGCTCGCTCGATGGCTCCACCTACTGACTTGGATCAATCCGCTGCAAACACATCGACACCCTGCACAACCTTGGCCTCTACATCCTCACTTTCGAAGGGTAACCACCAGCACTAATATTCCTCTCGATTTTTTTATTTTCTTTTCATTTCTCGTAGCTCGTAGTACTTCTTACAATTATCTTGCGTAGGCCAAAATCATCAACTTACATATCTAGTCATTTCGTTTTCCCCTCCAAATCGAATGCGGGGACCGATTCGGTCCGCTAACTCTTTCCCTCGCTCGCACCTACCCAAATATCATCCGAGTCATAGACCTGAACAAACAAACTCTTTGCTACCGTCGTAGACAAGGGATCATTCGCCGGAACAGCAAAATCACCTCAATTACCGACTTTGAGCACTAATCGATCCTTTCCGTGTCTCGAATACTTTGACTTTGATAAAAAAAATCAAAAACCTGATCAGTGTTTGTCGAACCATTTGGTAGCTTGACCAGGGCAGCTCAAAATTCATGACAGTGATTAACGATCATTGTTATTGTTTTTCCCCTAGCTAAAAAGATTTTCAACCGATCTGTACGAGTTCCTGTGCGAATGAGAATTAAATCGCATTCCTATGACACAAAAGGTGAATGGGATAATCAGAGTCGCTGATTCAGGTAAAACTTTGATAAAAATTTAGGGCAAAAAAGGGGCGAATCTTCGTCCTCGTCATCGATATTCACTGTTTCCCATTTTCTTTTAGTTACTGAAACATGCGTCGAGTTCTGATGAATATCTAATTTATTCCGCCCTGTTTCTGTCTGATCAGATGCTGGCATCGATTTCACGTTATTCTTTAGTCTTTCTCGTTTTAATCAAATGCTGACTCTTTGTCTTCTCGGACATCGAACAAAGGGAGAATAAAATAACAACTATAAGGGACAGATCTGATTGTTTTATTCATTTAAGTATCAAAATATTTATAAATAGCTCGAAAGAATTTTTCAATTTGAGGAAAGGTCAGAGTTAGGCGGTAGAAAAAAAAAGTTGAACATCGATTTCCGAATCCCAAACATATCGTCATCACCCTACAGTCCGAACAAAAGAAGAACGCTGCTCTTTGTTTTATTGGCTGACCTAAAAACGTCAGAAAGGCGGGAAAAATCGATAAGAATACGTTCTTATTGATCTCTAATTCCTTCCGTTTTTTTTTGTTTTTTTTTGTATGGATATAGTATATTTTTTGTTTTTCAAACGTATACATATAGATATGACCGCTACAGGAGGGCCGTGGCCTTCGAGAAGGGGAGAATCGTGGTGGTAAAAATATCGTATATTTAATGATTTTGAAAAATAATTAAATTGTTACAATTCTCATCGAGATAATCTTCACTTAGCGGATAATAATAGCGAAGTATTTAATTTCTATCCAGTTATCCAAGGCCGGAAGCCATTTTGTATATTCCTGCACTAAACTTGGGTAGTGAGTATTGATCTACTTTGCGGAATGTAAATCCTACCCGAATTCTATCGCGGTTTATGAGACGTCGAGACGTTTTTTTTTCCTCATTCCCGTTGGTTTAGAGCCGTTATTTCATCTCGCGTTTATAATACGACGATCATTACCGCGATTAATTATTCATACGAGCTGGTATGTGAATATATTCAAAGAGGCAAATTTTTTTTTTTATTACCCCGAGTTGTAATATTATCATCCTAGGCGAGTATGTGAATTCCCCTCCCGTCCTTGTTACTCGATAAAATAATCGTATCTTTTTGGAATTTTCTCTACGATATTCAGTCGTGAGGTAATTTCATTCGAATTATAATGATATTGCTGGATAATTACCTTTTTTGTCAGTCATTATTGCTCAAAGTTCACACGTTACTTATTAAAGAAAATCCTTAAATTATTCTTTCAATTCAACTAAATTTTTCGGACTTGTTTCGAGTTTAGAAAACGGGAATATGGCTGCCTGACACTTGACACTTGAGACATGCGCGACGCCACCTGACGGCCCTTCCTAAACCACGACCGCATACCACACGACGCATTCGTCGCTTCGATCGACGCGTGCCCTTACTGCGCACTGTCTAACTTCAACCAGCCCCCCGCCGCCTTACATTGTCTAACTGTTTCCGTCTAACTTCAACCAGACTTTCATTGTCTAACTATTAAGGTGAAATGAAAGTCACGTGACCTCGATATGATTTACACTTGGAATTTTAAAACGCTATTTTCTCAGCCAAAACACATTCGATTGATGTGAAATTGATGTCAGTGACGTAGAAAAACTCAATGAAGGGCCTGCCAATCGTGGATTTTCGAAAATCGAAAGACATAATCAGAATTTTGTGTAATAATATTGTTCCGTAACCCAAGGAGGTGCTGCCCCTCGTGGGGAGAGGCAGCACTTCCTTGGATTACGGAACGATATTGTGAAAAAACTGTTATTACGTCTCGATTTTTGAAAATCCACGATTATCAAGCCTTTCGTTAAGTTTTTCTACGTCACTGATATCAATTTCACATCAATCGAATGTGTTTTGGCTGAGAAAATAGCGTTTGAAAATTCCAAGTGCAAATCATCGGCCTCATATCGAGGTCACGTGACTTTCATTTCACCTTAATGTTAATTCTGATTGATTAATTGATAAAACTTCCCAACTTCTGGTGTATCATTAGACTCGCATTGTTTATCTCGTAGCGTCTAATTTGAATAAATAAAATCGCGCTATCTAACCATCCGTGGCTATGTTTATTACTAGAGATGTGCCGGATATCTAGTGACTATCCGGTCTGTATTTTTACTATACGGCCGGATATCCGGACAGCAATGAAAATCTTTCCTTTCACCGATCAAAATGATTAGGCGATCTAATTGGCCCTGAAAGCGTCTATTATTGCGTTTACTCATAATTGTTAATCCACTATCAGTATTCTGACTTCACGCAGTCGACTGGCGTTATCCAACTGTTGTTGTCTAAGTTTAATCATTCAAGTAGCATTATTTTGCTGTTTTAAGGTGAAATGAAAGTCACGTGACCTCGATATGAGGCTGATGATTTACACTTGGAATTTTCAAACGCTATTTTCTCAGCCAAAACACATTCGATTGATGTGAAATTGATATCAGTGACGTAGAAAAACTTAACGAAGGGCTTGATAATCGTGGATTTTCGAAAATCGAGACGTAATAACAGTTTTTTCACAATATTGTTCCGTAATCCAAGGAAGTGCTGCCTCTCCCCACGAGGGGCAGCACCTCCTTGGGTTACAGAACAATATTGTTACACAAAATTCTGATTACGTCTTTCGATTTTCGAAAATCCACGATTGACAGGCCCTTCGTTGAGTTTTTCTACGTCACTGACATCGATTTCACATCAATCGAATGTGTTTTGGCTGAGAAAATAGCGTTTGAAAATTCCAAGTGTAAATCATCAGCCTCATATCGAGGTCACGTGACTTTCATTTCTCCCTAATGGTACTATTGTAATTGTTTGTTGGCTGAAGTATTGTTACCACTATCTAACTATCTGGTATTATAGAAAGTTTTGAGGCTCCAATTGATATAAAAATTGAACTTGTATTCACGCATAATACAAGAAATGAAAAAGACAACATTAGGTATCGGAATTAGGCTGGAAAAACAAGATATTGGTATTGCCTCAGGTTGTACAGCTCGTTGTGTACGTAAATATAATTCAATGATATTCGTACAAGAATATTTTAGACAAATTTGTGTACAGGGTATAGCCTATGTACAATAGATACATGAATATACATTGTGTTCGGACAAAAGAAAAAAAAATATAGGTAAAAGAATCATACAAAATAAAAAGAAAAACAGAGAGACGAAAAGTAACGTTGAAGAAAAATACGTTCATCTATGTACATATACACTTTCTCTCTTTCTTCCCGACGTCTGTTCACTCGACTTTACGCGATCCTCGAGCCTTCCAGGCGGACTGTAGATTCCAGGAAAAGTATAAGGAAAAGAAATGTACTTGAGAGGCGAGAAGCAAGAACGCGTACCATAACAGGCCGTACGGCATGCCCTGTGAGACAGAAAAACATAACATGTAGAGTACTTCATGGCTTTTATCAATTGTATAATGGATTCTTCCCCTCACCTGCCACATTTGTATATTCTCAGTTTCGTGTTTGGTCAAATACGTCCATACGTCTCTGAAGTAGTATACAACTCCGTAAATAAGCGGGCCGTAACCAAGGACCACGATACCGGCCATGTACCGCTGTATCGTTTTGATTTTGTTGTAGCGTATCGCTGATAGGCCTAGAAACGAGAGCAGGAGGCTCCCGCACCAGAGGTACTCCCACCACAGAGGCTGAAAACGGAGGATCATTAATTGCAAGAAGCTCCGACGCAGAGCTGAAACTCGACTTGTTTGTATAGACTACCTGAGGTATTTGGAGCTCTTCGATTTCCAGCACGAAAATATCCAAGTGGTCGAGAATATCGGCGGACAGTTTGGCGAGCATCACAAAGAAGAGTAGATAGTGAAAAAATATGCAGTACTTTAACCTGGACTTGTTCATCGCGCTGTGGATAAAACAACTTCAAATCAATATCGACTGGCTCTTGGTCCAGACTGCGGAAGAAAGAGGCGCCTGAAGTCATGTTCGAGGTTAACGAAACTAACCTTAAATTTTATGAAAGAAAAATCTCAACATATCTATCGATTACGAATCGACGAGACGATCGTGGTCGAGTGTACGATAGACTAGAAAAGTTCGTCACCTGAATTGATACTGGGCAGCGACTCGTTGTCTGTGTAAAAAGTCTGTTCCATCCGTGCCCAGCGCCTGGGACGAGGTTACTTTCGAAGCCATATTTTACCGAATTAACCTTCCACCCTCGGTTGGACGATTGTCGGTTTGGTAAATAAACTTGGAACCACTTATGTCTCGCACTTATGCACATACATGTGCTGCCAAAAAAACCTTTTCAGCTAGCAGACCACTACTATTTTTAAACCATCGGTAGACATATTCTTCGTCATCCTCGCTCTCGCTCACTGAGGCAGGAGGCTGCAGCCCGCGGAGAGTTTGACCCGGGATCTAAGGGACTAGAGACAACCAACGTGGTGCCGTTGGTCACTCGTCACCTGTCGGATCGATTCGAACTACTCCGAGTAGGTCTCATCGAACAGTGTGAAGTTGGCTGGAATCCAGAAACTAGCTTTCAGACAGTTTATTTCGCTTTTATAGCCAATTTCAGACTGTTCAATCGTTAGAAATTCACCCTGTATGGATCGTGGCCTCATTTGAAATCCCGCTCTACTATTTTCGTTCAAAATAGGCTTCAGACTTGTTTTCTAGTCATCTTTTCGCACAAAGATAAATTAGAATCTTAACGTACGGATCGAAATTTACCCTTTTTGATTGAAGCGCGGCTATCCCGCGCTTATTAGTTCGAACCAGAGGGCAGGTCGGTCTTCTTTCGATCCCGATAGTCTGTGCCTAAGAGATCGGACCTACTTGCAGCGGTTCAAATTCGTCCGCCAGGTGTCACATTGACCAGCTCAGATTTTTATTAGCGTCGTCAATGAACAATAAACATTGCATATTATTTAGCCGATCGACAATAGTCTCTCATGACCATCCAGAAAACAAACAATAAACAAAAAACAAAAACATTATGGCCTGAGCGAATGTAAAAGAATGAAAAAGTAAAAAGAGTTCCTTTGTTGTGACAACTTATATACATAAAGATTAAAAAGATAAAATTAAGATCACAAGGATTACAAAAGATTACAAATATTGCGTCAAGATGATAAGAGATACCGTAGAAGATTGAATAAGGTTTCAAGAGATTGTAAAACGTCTGTCCACGAGAAAATAACGCTGATGAAATCCTCGGATTGAATACACCAGTCATAAGAAAAAAATCGCTGGAATCGGAACCCCGTGTGGAACCAGCTAGAAAAAAAAAACCGTTAGAAAAAGGATCGTCGCGATTCAAATACCGCTCCCCTTTCATTGGCCAGTGCAGTTGGGGAATCGACGCAGGTCGACCGCGCATTCCCCCGCCGTTTCAATTCGCGCGTTTCGCTCTAACGGGATCCACGGGCCCCGCGAGACGCGAGGTTGATTTTCCAGTTACCGACGGAAGGCAGAGGACCCGCGACGTCGCCCACAGGTGGAACCAATATCGGTATCTATACTCCGTTCGTTCGTGCGTGCGTGACTTCAGAGTATTTAAAAAACGTTCGTTCGAAACTTCAAACAAGGTATAGATAGACACGTAAAGTATCTAATTAATACCATCATAAGCGCGGTAATCCCGCCGACGCGGGTGCGATATAATCCGTGTTCTGTGCACTCGCGTTGCATACGACAGAGATTCACGAACACACCGAAACCCCCGTTTCACGGGCAGGCCTCGACGAACTCCATGCACATATTTATACACCGTATACGGTGACCGCGGGTCTAGACGGGCCGAGACAAGTCGAGACAAGTCTGATCCAGTCTCCAGGTCGACCGAGTAGCGGGTTAGCCATGGTCCCGGTGTCGTGGGTGTAGTCGCCTCGCAGTCGGGGGCCGTTATCGCGCGATCCTATCCGCATAGGTATAATTATACTTTTTATATCTAACCGTAGCGCGTGTGCAGGCAGGTATAACCGAACAGATTGGACCGTACAGTACATGATACCAGGGGTTACAGAAAAAAAACCGGCTGACCGATTAATTCCGCCGAATTTCTAATCGCTTTTTCTTCAGTCTCTGTTCGTTACACCATATTCACAACTTTCTAACCTCCAACTCGAGACTCGTTCTACACACAATACAAGAAAAAAAAAAAAAAAAAAAAGAAGCGCGGCCATCGCAACGGCGGCTTCGTTCTCTTGGTCGAATTACGCGATTATAAATAGACGGAATATGTTAAAGCAAAGGAAAAAATTGAAAGCCACCTTTTCTCGCTTCGGAGGATGTGCTTCACAATTTCGATTCCATTTTTTTCCTTATCAATCGCCGCCGATTAGACGAGGAAAAATTTTGCTGCGTTGCACTTTTGTAAGATTGACACCGATTTTAGCAATGCGTAGGGTGATTATTATTCTCGCCGCACTTCTACTCTATGAGAAAACGCAGCAAGCATTGAAATCCGCTGCGCTGTACGGGCCGACTTACCGTCACTACCTGCATAACCAGGGGCATGATTCTGTTTTTTTTTCGTGTACTCTGGTCAACGCCAGCTACCAGCCAATGTAGATCTCTATATATGTGCGAACAGACTTCTTTTGTTGTTGCAGCGATAGCTCTGATCTTGTTGTGTATTTGCTATAAATACTCGCGCTTGTGTCACAGCGATGAATAACATTAGATAATAATTGTACTATACAGGATGGCCCATTTCACGTGTCGAGAATGGGAGAGGCCTGAAGTGGCACAACTTTGAAACGTCCAGACGTAGATTCGATGTCAAATATGCACTTCAAAGCTGACACTTGAAGAGCATGCTACAGTCAATCTTCACCAACGAAGTAGCCGCGTCACTTATTTTCACTGATATCAAAGCCTGCGGGTAACAGGAGCTAAAAAGAAGATGATTCTGAGCACCTACATCCCAAAATATCTTGATTCGCGCAATTCATAACTAAAGTGGTAATGGCTGCGACGACAGTTGACAGTGGCAATTATCATTCCAGTCAGAGACAAGGATTTCCTTGTTATTGTTGCGCGAAACAAAGATATTTTGGGACTTGGGTGTTCAGAATTTCAATGGAAATGAGTGACGCGGCTACTTGGTTGTCAAAGATCGACTATAGCATGCCCTTAAGCCCCTCCCATTCTCGACACGTGAAATGGGCCATCCCGTATATTCAATGCAAGTATTACTGCACTGTGATTTGGGCAGGCGACCAGATCTCGCATATTAGCCTTTCACCCGTCAAGGTGTAACATCAATATAAACAAAATGTGGAATGTGGAATGTGCATGCTTGCATGACCTGTAACGGTAGCATATTTTAAAGTTGACTATGCGATACGGAAATGCTCGCTCATTGCCACCATTCAGCTCCGCATTCATGTCGCACCCTGGCACGTGGGGCTATTCACTCAAACTTTAGGTGTTCAAGTGATTTCATATGATTTCAAACCAGGATGTACAGGATTGCATAGCCCCTCGCCTTGGCGGTGAAACGATACAATCCAGTATCTAGTCATCTTTGTAGTAGCGTAAGCTTCTTCATCATCAAGGTGTAGCATGAATACCTAAAAAGAGTGCAGTCTGGATGCTTGAAAAGCGACAGTGCAGAAGCAGACTACGTGCTTGCCGTCCAGATCGACTGTTCTGGTGTTTGGAACATGGCTGTTTAGCCAATACCTCATTGATTCGAAGAAAAAGTCATTCAAGCACGCAGTCAGTCGGAAGTCATGAACTTCTAATAAAAGTTTAAGCGGAGATATATTTAACGGCCGGTTAAATTCTGTCGTTTCACAATGTAATATCCATTTGTCTCATACACATGTATACGATTACGTTATGGAAGAAAATAATTTAATGGGTCGTGAAACATTGAGCACCAGCAATAATGTTTCAATGTCGATATATATATAACACCTTGGCTGTGAAACGATACAATTTGAAATATGAGGATTCGAGTAGGGGCATGAAAATCATGCTCTTGCTCACTCATTCGATTGTTATATTGTTGTTAGAAATAGTAGAGTTGAAGTTTTACCGTCATGTATGACGATACTCGTCTCTTTACGTTGTCATATTTCCTTCTTCCAGGATTCGTTATCTTCGTTGTGCTCGCAAAGACGACGATGTCGCACCACTTTGTGACTGTATGTGTTGTCTGCGTGTTGTGCGCGGCACACGCGCCGTGTTCTGCACACACGGATGGCCAGACTTTGGCTCCCGGGAGCGTATTATTGGGGGAAGATACTCAGGGTTACAAAAGACCCGACGATAGTTTGAGGACGTTAATCAAGGGTCAAATCGGGTCTAAAGAAATTGTCAAGATAAAAGACGCCAGTCACGAGGTCGAGAGGCCAAGGTACAGGAGGAAGAGACACGACGAGATCAGCCACGAACGTAACGAGGATGATCATTTCACAAAGAGGATATTCCAGGAGTATGGAAACGGTGACAGCATGACTACCGAGGGGTTCGAAAGACTGCTGCAAAAGTTGGGGCTCCAAGAAATCATAGGGAAACTGAAAGAGGCCGATGAGAGGACGGGCGCAGATGGTGAGAATTATTTTCATTTCCTTCGCAGTAATTTTGCAACCCCAATTACAATCATTCGTGTGATAAGAATATTCGAATAATAAGAATGTGTAGGTACGCACGCTACTGATTACTTTTTATCAACCATCAATTTCAGACATTAAATACCTCAATTATGATCAATTGATCTTCGGAATTACCTCGTCTGTTCGAATAGGGTCGGTCAACTCGGTCAATTATTTTACGAACCAATACCCTTCGCTCGTTCACATTCTCATAACGGATCTTAATCTCTTTTAAAGAATGGAAAATTACCAAAGCTATTGCAAATTACTAAATACACGTTGGCATTGAAGATTAATGCTTCCTCTCCGAGGGGGTATCCACTCGTGAAATAGTTGGGACAGTCATCTCGCGAAATACTCATGAAATGCCTATGAAATGGTTGGGACACCACATTTCGAAGTGGTTACCCCCTCGTTCCTCTCTCATTCAGCTGAATATTATGACCATCTCTAACGGTTTTAGATAAAGTCGAGGCTTTCAACGGAAGCACGAGGGTAAAATCAAAAAGTGACGGAGGGGAAAAGCGAAAGGTGAGTTACGACGTAAGCCGGTCTTTGAATCCCCCCAAATACATTAAATCTGTGCTCTTCTCAGTGCGTAAGCAGCACAGAATTGGTGAAAAAGTACTCGCAAGCCGAGAACAGCACCGTATTACCCGGCTGGCTCCTGGAAAGGGTCTGTCCAGCTTTAGTATACCAATTAACTTTACCCCCTGAGGACAAAGGCTGCATCGAAGTACCTCCACATTGGGAGAAGGACGCTCGCACGGACGTTGAGTCCCACAAGACGTGGCAGGGTTCGTGAAAAAGCTGATATTACCGCGAGATGCGCAGTTCATATTCTATAATTGAAATCGAATCAATGTTCTCCATACAGTTTGGCTTTACTCCTCCATCAGCATAGTCATTATAAGTCTATGCGGGTTACTAGGGGTTGCCGTTATCCCAGTAATGAATAAAACCTACTACCATCAGTTAATACAATTCCTGGTTGCTCTGGCTGTGGGAACCCTCTGCGGTGACGCGCTTATACATTTGTTACCGCACGTGAGTGTCAAATTCCGTTGACCAAACGTTCCCTGGACGATCGGATCGATCTGACGTATCTATTCCCGAATTCCCACAGGCCATGATGTCCCCGTCGCACGGTAGCAAAGTTCCTTCGTCGATAGACGTTCAATGGGAGCACGACGCCAACATGTGGAAGGGTCTCGTCGCCATGATGGGACTGGTTTCGTTTTTTTTCACGGAAAAAGCTCTGACTATGATAGGAGAATGGAGAAAGTTCAGACAACGTCGTAACAAGGTGAATTTTCCTATTTGATCAATTCGCTCGTTCAACTTCTGACGAATGAGCGTTTCTTTCCTTTCAGCTGCCGCTAAGAGTGAAAGTTATGCGCGAGCCGGACACAGTAGGGAACAGTTCGGTCAGCGACAAACATTGCAAGCACAAATATTCCTCGTATCCTTACTGCTACGGAGAAATAACGACGGAGACTCAAGGTTTGTCTCGGCGTTATTCAACAACGATCAATTTATTATCGATAATATTCTCATTTTTAGACAATCATCACAATCGTCAGCACAATAATCACCAAAGACAGACTCCGGCGGACGAAGAGAAGCCTTTGACTTCCAACACCAATTCCGTAACTGTACATAGACCGGATGATGCGGAGGTTGAAAAGAAACAGGAGGAAAATTGGAAGCCGGAAGAGACGACGAAGAAGACTAACGAGGCACCCAACGAGGGTGAAAGCTACACGGTCATTATTCGAGAACACGAGACCAAACACCACGGTCACACGCACTCGCACGGTAATCGAATCGCGTTGATTCCAAATCCAGAATCTTCATCTCTTCACCATTTTTATTTCAGGTCACGTCCATTCCGCGCCGGAGTCAATGTCGAGCGTCGCTTGGATGGTGATAATGGGCGACGGCTTGCACAATTTCACAGACGGTATGGCGATCGGAGCAGCGTTCGCCGCTAACATTGCGGGAGGATTTTCAACCGCCATAGCGGTATTCTGTCACGAATTACCTCACGAGTTAGGTGAGGGTGTCGCCGAAGGATGAAGACTGAATCAATCTGAATTAATACGATTCCTCGGTAATTTCTTACAGGAGATTTCGCGGTTCTACTTAAAGCCGGCATGAGCGCGAAGCAGGCGGTATTTTACAATCTCCTATCTTCCGTTCTTTGCCTGTTCGGCATGATATTCGGCATTCTTTTGGGCGCCGACCCCGCCGCGACCAGCTGGATATTTGCCGCGGCCGCTGGAATGTTTATATACATAGCTCTGGTCGATATGGTTAGTGCATTTCATGAAACAGCGGGATTTCAAGCGTAACCATAAATTAAACGATAATGTTTATAAAAATTGACAAATCTTAGCAGTTTAATGTGAATAATTGATCGTTATTGTCTTGTATCCACAGATACCAGAGCTGACTTCGAGCCACTCCGAGGAAGGGGGTTCCCAGTGGCAATGCGTCCTACAAGCGCTGGGACTACTCATGGGACTCGGTGTGATGTTGATCATAGCTCTTTACGAGCATGACTTGAAACACATGTTCAGTAACTAAAGGAAAACAACAAACAACAAACAAATGGTGGTAAATCGTTGATTTATATACGAATTACAGACGAGAAAATAGAAGATAAAAAAAACTGAGTCAAAGATCTCTGGAAGAAATGAAATAAAGAATAAAAAGAAAAGTGAAATTTTGATTCTTCAAATTTTTATTTTTTTTTTTTGTTTTTTGTATTCATTTTTAGTGAATTACAGTAATTCGTTTCTTTCCCTCCGACGATTTAACTACTCGAAAAATGAGGGTAAAAAAGAACGATAATTAAATTTGAAGATAAAGAGCCCACCGATGATGATGATGATGTGGAGAGTGAGAATTGGAAGAGAGAGAGAGAGAGGACGCTATTTTTCAGTATATAAATAATAACAATAATAATAATAGGTAATCGTTAAAAATTCATAATAATTAAAAATAAACGTTTTGACTAACGTGAGATTTTATCTGTAATAGTTGAAAGAAAAAAAACTTTTACTCACCCAATTTTAAATATTCTTTTTTATTGGTGCTAAACAGTTTAATAGTCAGCAGAGTCTTGATAAATAATCATTATTCTTATAGACCGGAATCTCTTGGATCTAAGATTCTCATCGTTATGGTTTTTTTTTCGCTTTTTCTTGTTCAATATTTCACAATTAAATCATTTACTTTCATTTTTTCCATCGTCTATTCAGACCTGATGACATTTCGCTGCATTTAGGTTTTAAGTATGTATTTCTATTTGTTTATCTATTACCGTTTATTTATTAGGTATGTCGTTGGTTCGGAGAAATCAATCGTTAATTCATAATTACATAATTTTTGATATTTTTTTTCGTTATTCTTGATTGAATGATTTCCAATTTTACAGAAAAAAAAATATTTTTGCATTTTCACAACCAATTAAGCAGCGAGATTGTAAAAAATTATCTTTTCTTTTTCTCTGATTCTGTATTCGTAATTTCTCTTTCATTTTATTATTATTTAGAAATAATCAATTTCTTGCGATAGGCAGGTTTGATGAATTTATTTCATTTTCAAAAAGAGAACAGAATTTTGTTTCACCTATTTTAATCCTAATTAGAGTTTATAATTAAAATATTCAGGAAAAGTGTGTCTAGTACTTATAAGCAGAATAGTAGTAGTATTTTTTTTTTGTTTTTTAATGCCAAACCAACGCGACTAAAAATTAATTAAATACAATTTATCATAGATTGTGAGTTTTTGATCGATTTATATTTCTTATTCTATTCATATACATAAAAGAAGAATTCAATCGTTAATTCAATCGTTTTTTATTAATCCCTCATTAGAAACTAGAATGGTATCAAACAATAAAAATTTTTTTCAATAATTTATTTACATTTTTATTCTATATTTTCTTATTTCATCAATTTATTTTTTACAAAGAATTTTTCTTCATTAATGAAATTATATACGAAGAAGTAAATTAAATAATTCACCGATTACTGTATAGATAAAAATTTCCTATTATTCATCGGCAACGTTGACAATAATGATGATAAAATTAAAAAACATCGATAACTACGATCATATCATTATCAGTTCGTCTTTGTCGCTCAGTTGAGCCGTCAAACTGAACGCAGTGTCCGTGCTCGCCTCGCTGTTGATACTCTCGTTGAACGGTATTTTTTGACCAACCGCGTCGTTCATCTCCCTCATCAACCCGGCCATGTCGTCGTCGGGGTCTATCTCCTGCGATTCACCGACCACGTCGATCTCCATAGACTGGCTATCCAGCCCCGACGAGGCCGCCTTGACCACCGGCTTCGGTTCTTCGAACGCCATTGACTCGAGCTTCAGAGGCGGAGGCAAGTTCATGTGGAAGACGCAGGAGGAGTCGAACACCACTGGCACAGGCTCGTGGCACTCGACGTCCGACCTGACCGCGCCGCAGGCTTTGAACAAGACCTGATGCTGGTCCTGGAGACAGAAAGATCGAATGAGTTTCTCCGAGGCGTTAATCGGGTCTAAATTCACCTTCAAAATATGCTTCCGGCAGTGTCGAGCAGCGGGCAGAGTCCTGTCTCCGCACTTGACTCCGCCCTCGGTAAAAATGCACTTTGTGACGTTAGGGGGTTTCTGCGCGGGTCCTTCGGTCGCCTGGTGAAAGAAAAATCGAGTTAAAACGATCCCGGTTCGACTTAGACATTGATATCCGCACCTGCGCTCGCCTCTCGAGGGACTTTTTGTACAAAAGAGCTTCGACCCCGCTTCTCCTGTGATAAGAGTTGAGGGCCTTAAGTTTGTCGTATATTTTCTTCTCCTTAGCGGTTTCTTTAGACTGATCGTGAATGCTGCCTGAAATAATATAAATAATCGTATTAAGACGGTTAAGAAAATAATATTATAACGTTTAAATATTTCAACTCACATGAAGTTTCCTTTTCTTTTTTAACAGAGTGCAAATATTTTCGTCTCTTTTCTTTGAATACGTATTGCAATCTTCTGAACTGATCGATGTAAAGTGATTGAAGTCTTATCAGTTTCTCTCTTGCTATGTAGATAACTTCTTCCGCGGTAAATATCCCGGCGTGCCTTAAAAAATTAATACTAATGATTCAATAGATAAAAAGTGTCTCTTTCACGCCGGAAGCAGCTACTACAGGACAGAAATTGTAGGGTGCCGACAGACCGAAATAAAATGTAAATAAATTTTATACAAAAATTAACTCAAGTCCGCTGGATTCCAATAGAGTAAATTCCTTGTTCGATGAATTAAGAGAATGAGAGGTAACAAAAGAAAAAAACAGAATAGAATAGATAACAATATGATAATTATTCTTAAAAATACTGCACAAGCCAAAGCAAGCTAGCGTTACCAGATAAAATTAAGCTTACAGCAGAATTTCGAACAGTTTGCTTCCCTCGCGCAAATATTTTTCCATGCAGATCGAAAAAAAAATCGATTCATTCCGATTTATCGAGCAATTCAATTATTCGATTACTCAGTTCATCAATTAATCGATTGATCGCGTTCGAAACAATCGATTTATCGATCGATCGATTTGATCTTCGATATTAATCGATTTGATCTTCGATATTAATCGATTTGATCTTCGATATCAATCGATTTATCGATCGATTTGATCTTCGATATTAATCGATTTGATCTTCGATATTAATCGATTTGATCTTCGATATCAATCGATTTATCGATCGATCGATTTGATCTTCGATATTAATCGATTTGATCTTCGATATTAATCGATTTGATCTTCGATATTAATCGATTTGATCTTCGATATTAATCGATTTGATCTTCGATATTAATCGATTTGATCTTCGATATCAATCGATTTATCGATCGATCGATTTGATCTTCGATATTAATCGATTTGATCTTCGATATTAATCGATTTGATCTTCGATATCAATCGATTTATCGATCGATCGATTTGATCTTCGATATTAATCGATTTGATCTTCGATATTAATCGATTTGATCTTCGATATCAATCGATTTATCGATCGATCGATTTGATCTTCGATATTAATCGATTTGATCTTCGATATTAATCGATTTGATCTTCGATATTAATCGATTTGATCTTCGATATTAATCGATTTGATCTTCGATATCAATCGATTTATCGATCGATTTGATCTTCGATATCAATCGATTTATCGATCGATCGATTTGATCTTCGATGTCAATCGATTTATCGATCGATTGATTTGATCTTCGATATCAATCGATTTATTTGCACTCGATACATGACATCGAGTGATCGAAAACTTTGCATTGTTAGAAAAGCAATCGATTATTATCGTTTAATCGATTAATCGGATGATCGATGATTCGATTAATGGCAAAGCAACAGAATTTGATCCAATATGGATATAAAATGCACAAATGATGCCTTGAATTATCAAATTATTGTGTTGGCTCGTTGTAAGTTCAGATTTCGAATATTCCGCAAGAATATTTTCAATATTAAGAAACGACATGCTGTTTTTTATTTTTGTACTTTTGACCAGATCAAAACTTCGACATACTTCAGCGGATCCTCCTGCGAACTCTGGAGACTCTCGTCCTCACTGTCGTCTAGGAACGATCCACGGAGTGTTTCGCTTGCTATGACGGGTTCTACGTCGCTGTCGGAGGAACTTGCGTAGTCTAGTACGTCACAACCGCTCGCGTTTATTCTGTAGGCGTCAATTTCAGCTGGAAAGAAGAGAAAGAAAGAAAAAAAAAACAGTTGGAAAGAGACTATATACTTAATCAACAGAACAATACATAAGATGGTTATTCTCCTCACCAAACGGGTCCAGCACCTTCACCTTTCCCTCCTCTTCCTCAGTGTCCTCCGCACTCGAGTCTGTCGGCTTTACGTAGTGGCTGAGATTAAGGAGAAGAGTCTCTGGAGTTTGCGGAGGCGCGTGCCGCGAGGAAGACTTGATACGGGCCACTTGGGCCTTTCTGGCGTGTTCGGAACAGTACCTGAGGGTGAAACAGGTTTAAAGATAAATCTGAAGTATTGGATTCAGCGTAGATCCTTCGCGCACTTACGCCAGGTCTCTTCTGTCCCCTTTGAGAGCAGGATTCTGGCACTTTCTGCCATTTGTGTTGTACACGAAGCTGCATTGCTTGTAAGGTGCGCTCGGGTCTTCCAATATGTGCCTTGAGCAATAGCGGTAGCCCTCGATGCTCGGTTTTTTACATTCATATGAGCTGTAGGAGCAGGTCTGACTCTCCGAAGTACTTTTTCCTGCCGATGAACGGGCCGCGGCTACGCTAGGCACCCGGAACATCGTGTCTGAGGAGAACGGAAGCTTTTAAAACTTTTAAATTCGTAGAAATTCAAATTTGCCGCCGATAGAATCGACAATATTGATGGAATAAGATCGGACTATTGCGTCATGTTTGAATTTGTTCTTATTTTGAAAGAATCTGAATATAAAAGGTGCTGAACTTCGCTCTAAATTATCTCCTGCGATTTTATACGACAGAAAATAAATTATCATCCATTAATTTCTCCAATTACCGTATCAAAGGGACAAAAACTTGGAATAGGATTCAAATTTCGCGCCGTTGAGATCGACCACGGAGTCGACAAGATGGCGTCGATACATCGAAGCTTTGGCTAGAATTTTTGTTATTCGGTGTTTGGCCGTTTAAATTTGTTCTTATTTTGAAAGACTCTGAATCTAAAAGGTGGTAAGCTTCGCTCTAAATTGTCTTCCGCGATTTTATACGACAGAAAATAAATTAGATCATCCATTAATTTCTCCAATTACCGTATCAAAGGGACAAAAACTTGGAATAGGATTCAAATTTCGCGCCGTTGAGATCGACCACGGAGTCGACAAGATGGCGTCGATACATCGAAGCTTTGGCTAGAATTTTTGTTATTCGGTGTTTGGCCGTTTAAATTTGTTCTTATTTTGAAAGACTCTGAATCTAAAAGGTGGTAAGCTTCGCTCTAAATTGTCTTCCGCGATTTTATACGACAGAAAATAAATTATCATCCATTAATTTCTCCAATTACCGTATCAAAGGGATAAAAACTTGGAATAGGATTCAAATTTCGCGCCGTTGAGATCGACCACGGAGTCGACAAGATGGCGTCGATACATCGAAGCTTTGGCTAGAATTTTTGTTATTCGGTGTTTGGCCGTTTAAATTTGTTCTTATTTTGAAAGACTCTGAATCTAAAAGGTGGTAAGCTTCGCTCTAAATTGTCTTCCGCGATTTTATACGACAGAAAATAAATTATCATCCATTAATTTCTCCAATTACCGTATCAAAGGGATAAAAACTTGGAATAGGATTCAAATTTCGCGCCGTTGAGATCGACCACGGAGTCGACAAGATGGCGTCGATACATCGAAGCTTTGGCTAGAATTTTTGTTATTCGGTGTGTTTGACGAGTTTCCGTAAACTCTGATGGACTAAAACCGTTCCTTAAAACGAAAATAAATTAAATTCAAACCCGAGGTTCGTTAAAATCGTCTTATTTCGTTGCATAATATGATCCAATCCGCATAAATCGCTTGCCTAATTCCGAGGCGAGCGATCGACGCCATCTTGTTTTTACGATGTCTCTCCCGTTACCCGTAACGTGTCTAATGTAGTAAGAAAAAAACCTACGGATAATCATGTAATTAGTTAAGAAAAACTATGTAATTAATATCGGGGTGAGTTGAGCGGGGTCGAGGTCGTCGCGTCGTGAGCCTGGAGCCTAAAACCGTTGATACAAAGTATAAACAATCATTATTTTCACTCACGTCGGTGATAGTACTAGTTTCTCGCAGTTTCCTTGGACGGTTTTGTGTTAAAACAAAATCAACGATTCGTCTATCGTAGGACGATAGACACTCCCTGAACCCTGGCGAAGCTGGTTATCGACTTTGTCCAAGTCTCTCCGACGAATATCACGAAAGCGTAAATCGCATCGATGCGAGACACGGTTGTCGCGAACAACAGACGAGGATAACCAGAAGGATTTCAAGGTTAGGTTTCACTGCGGCCATTAGCCAAAGAAAAACGAAACTAATATCAACCAGAGACAAGCACAACATAGAAGGCAGACTCGAGGGGGAATCTCGATCTTCGATTAACAGTGCCGCGCCGATCCACAGCCTCTTATCACACGCGATTGTGAATTTGAGGTTAAAATCGATGAAAAAGTGACCAAAGTGCGCGAATAGATGAATTTTTCGCGAAATACGACCCCGAATTAAAAAGTTTGAGGGGCGAGAAGAGTGAGACTATCCACTTCCGGTAACCCAAGCGGTCCGAAGGTGGCCGTGGATCGGGTCGAAACGTCTGTCGCCGCGGCGTCGCAGGAACTGCTAGTAACGCCGTGAAGTGGATCCAGTTTCTGCGTATACGATATTAGTGTACATATAAATGGCGGCTGACGAAAAATGGTACTTCACGAAGGAACAACTAGCAACAACCCCGAGCAGAAAAAGCGGTTTCGACGCAGATAAGGAACTGAGTTACCGTCAGCAGGCAGCAAATTTCATACAAGACATGGGACAGCGCCTCTCCGTGTATCCTTTCACCCCGCACCACACGACACGACGCGAACGACGAACGCGTGCCGCGAGTATCTCACCACTAAATCATGCACCTCGCCGTTTATTCCCCGTCCCGGTCGCCCCCGGGGCCGAATTCCGGCTTCCCCGTCGCCCCGGATCACCGGGCTAAAAAAAAAACACACCGGTGATAAAGTGCGATGTCGTTGGGGTCGGACCCGCTCTAGCCAGTCAGGTTTGGGAGGATGTGGTTTGTTGTTATCTAGAATTAGTCAGTTTCATCCAACAACCTCCCGCTGCTCTAAACACGCTTTGCTTTGCCTCAGTTTCTCCTTGTGATGTGCTACTCTTGCTCCACCGATTACAAAATACCCGATATTCACCCCCAGGATCAAGATTCTTAGACTAGACTACATTTTGACTGCATGGTTCGTCGCTGCGTCACTTGAATAACATGGTTGAGGAGCTTTTGTCGCGTTGACGATCATCCGCATCGTTTGTCGGCATTATTTCCCACAAAATTGACAATGACGAAGCATATTTCAGACCAGGAGAGGAATTCTGTGGTAAAAATTCGTCGCCAAGTAGCTTGGAATCGTTTTGTCAGCAAAGATGACTGTGATAGTTTGTAGTTTAGCTTCAAACAATATTTATATGTTCTAAGATAGTTTTTGACGGCAGATTTGGCATCGTTACCGTCATGTAAACACATGTTCACCCTTAGTTGCGTCATTTTGTTGTTTTGACGACGATCGTCGTATGAAATTACACAGAATTTCGTTTACTTCTTCGTCACGCCTCGTCATTAGATGTTTTTACGGTAGATTTGGCATCGTTACCGTCATGTAAACACATGCTCACCCTTAGTTGCGTCATTTTGTTGTTTTGAGGACGATCGTCGTATGAAATTACACAGAATTTCGTTTACTTCTTCGTCACGCCTCGTCATTAGATGTTTTGACGGCAGATTTGGCATCGTTACCGTCACGTAAACACATGCTCACCCTTAGTTGCGTCATTTTGTTGTTTTGAGGACGATCGTTGTATGAAATTACACAGAATTTCGTTTACTTCTTCGTCACGCCTCGTCATTAGATGTTTTTACGGTAGATTTGGCATCGTTACCGTCACGTAAACACATGCTCAACCTTAGTTGCGTCATTTTGTTGTTTTGAGGACGATCGTCGTATGAAATTACACAGAATTTCGTTTACTTCTTCGTCACGCCTCGTCATTAGATGTTTTGACGGCAGATTTGGCATCGTTACCGTCATGTAAACACATGCTCACCCTTAGTTGCGTCATTTTGTTGTTTTGAGGACGATCGTCGTATGAAATTACACAGAATTTCGTTTACTTCTTCGTCACGCCTCGTCATTAGATGTTTTTACGGCATATTTGGCATCGTTACCGTCACGTAAACACATGCTCACCCTTAGTTGCGTCATTTTGTTGTTTTGAGGACGATCGTTGTATGAAATTACACAGAATTTCGTTTACTTCTTCGTCACGCCTCGTCATTAGATGTTTTTACGGTAGATTTGGCATCGTTACCGTCACGTAAACACATGCTCAACCTTAGTTGCGTCATTTTGTTGTTTTGAGGACGATCGTCGTATGAAATTACACAGAATTTCGTTTACTTCTTCGTCACGCCTCGTCATTAGATGTTTTGACGGTAGATTTGGCATCGTTACCGTCACGTAAACACATGTTCATCTTTAGTTGCGTCACTTGTTGTTTTGACGATTTAGTTTACTTCTTCGTCACTGAATTACGTGCGCGCGTCGTCATTTAGATGTAAACACACAATATAAAGAAAGAACTGCGCGAATACGATAGTTTGTTTACTTTCCTTAACGTTATCTCGATTTTCGACGACGTCAACAGATCACAGCTATGCATAAACACGGCGATAGTTTACATGCATCGTTTCTACGTGTTTCACTCGTTGTCGAGTTTTCACAGAAACGCTATAGCCTCGGCGGCCCTTTTCCTCGCCGCCAAGGTCGAGGAGCAGCCGAGAAAACTCGAGCACGTGATCAAGGTCGCGCATCTCTGTCTCCACAGAGACCAACCGCCGCTGGACACAAAGTCGGAAGTTAGTCTTGGATCGTCTTCCGTCATTCGAAATATTGTTTAAATACCTCTGGTTGAAACTCTGCGTTTCTTATTTCAGCAATACCTCGAACAGGCTCAGGATCTCGTCTTCAACGAGAACGTCCTGCTCCAAACTCTCGGCTTTGACGTCGCCATCGATCATCCACACACCCACGTTGTCAGGTGCTGCCATTTGGTTAAAGGTGAATCAAACATTGTCAAAACACGACTCGCTTCGCCTTCTCTCTCGAGATAACGGAGCGGAGATCCTTTTTATCCAGAGTGTGAATAATAATTTGACTTTTTATTGTTGACACAGCGAGCAAGGACTTGGCCCAGACTTCGTACTTCATGGCGTCAAACAGGTGGCTACAGATTTATACCTACTTTCTCTTACTCTAAGCCGAGCGGGTATTGTCCTCGAACTCGAGCCTATCGGGCAGTGGCTAAACGGCGCAACATTCCGACCTTGCGTTACGAAATTCGCCCTTGAAAATAGACAAAATTATTTTGCGCTCGTATCACATCGGCGAAACGCGTTGCATAGATGTTTTTTGATTTTTTTTTGCTTTCCACAATGTGTCGAATATTTATATTTAAATTTGAATGTCGACAGTATTATTTGGGGAGGAACGTTGCGTTGCGGTCGCGTTTATGTCTGATTCTAAAGAGAACGTATGCCAAAGCGAAGCCCAGTTGCGCTAATTTCGTAAGCTAAGTTGACGATGCGGATTTAACGAAGGTAAATTGAATTTTAATTAAAAAATAATTAATACCAAACTCTATTTTTTTTTCTTCTTCACATATTCCCCCGACAAAAGGAAAAAGAAAATGATCAAAGTCGCACCTGGGCGTTAACGATACTTTTTTTTAGAGCGGTCTAGTCAATAGCGACTTTATTTTTAGATACTCGCGCAATGGTCGTGTTTATTAAAACTTTGTCGGTGGTCTCTGATTTCAGTTTACACCTGACTACGATGTGTCTCCAATACAAACCGACGGTTGTTGCCTGTTTCTGCATCCATCTCGCCTGCAAGTGGTCAAACTGGGAGGTAAAAAGCCTCTTGGTATTAATTTTCATCTCCGGAGTTGAAAAAACAACTATTTCAGAAACGAAACTTAGATAAAATTACACTCGTGGCGCATTTAGTCCAAGTTATTTTATCGCAGATACCTCAGAGCAACGAAGGAAAACATTGGTTCTGGTACGTCGACAGAACCGTCACGTCAGAACTACTCCAACAACTGACCGCCGAATTCCTTCACATATTCGACCGGTGTCCGTCGAGGCTGAAACGAAAAATAATGAGCATCTCGGCCAACCAGAGTCCCAACATGAGTCATCCGAGCCTGCCGAGTTCACCCTTCGTAAGTATCATCCACGATCCAGGCGGAAGTAACGCTCTCTACGACCACCGATTACGAATATTCTTTATTCTTCCAGGACATGGAGCCCAGAAAAATTCAGTCCCCCGTCAACGCCCTGGACGGGGGTCCGGTCTTCCAGTCTAACCGACCGCATCACGACGAGAAGAAGGCCGCCTCAGCCTCCGGAAGACCGCCGGTCGACTACCGCGAGTACAGAGAAAAGAAAGAACGAGAACGTCTTGACCGAGAAAAAGCCGCTGCCGCGGGCCAGGGGCACGCGCATCACCACAAACCCGTTCCTGCCGGCGGTCAAGTACCGGGAAAGCATCCCGTCCCTCAGCCTGGCCAGAAACCCCACGTTCATCACAACCATCATCACATAAAGCCCGGGGCTCAGGTACCCGCGTCTCAACTCGGACCCGCTTCCGGCAGGCACTCGCTCACCAGCCAGCAGAGAGAGTCAGTTGCCCGCCAGAGGGTCCCGAGGGAGTATAATTCGAGCAGCGGGACCAGCGGAGGCACGGTTTTCGCCCACGGACACGGACCCCCGGCTACCGACGGTACGACCGCGGACGGAAGAACGGAACAGAATTTGAGCGCGGATACGGCGCAGGATAAACAGGGAAACAACAGCCACGCGGATAACAAGCACCTGCAGCCTACCGCTGGCGGCGATAGCAAGAGACAGTACGATCCGGCGAGACACAAGCCCCCGGAACACAGGAAGGAAGAATCGCAGAAATTGTACGGAAAGTACAACCAAAGTAACGCCGAGGCCGCGAGGATAGAGAGACAGAGGAAACAGCCGGACATTCTGGAACAGAGGAGCGAGGAGGTGAGGAAACTGATAGAGAAACCGATAATCCTGCCTATGACGGCGCAGAAGACGAGGCAGGAGATACAGAAGGAGGAATACGCGGCTGGCATGGTCAAGCAGAGTCATCATCACGCGAAATACGCGCATGAGAAGCTCCAAGTAAATCCGGTGGTCGTTTTGAATCAGATGAAACCGCCGTTTGGAACGCGGGAAAAATCGCCGGTCGTCAATGCCGCGCAGCAGATGATCCCAAAGGCCGGCGGGAAGACGGTCCAGGGTGGATCCTACTCGCACCACGTGTCACAGGCGTCAAAGGACGGTGTGAGGAACGGAAACACGACCCCCGCGATCATCAACCTCGAGGATATCAAGACAGAGAAGAAACCGAAGCTGGAGGAGCTCGAGAGAACCGCTCAGCAGCCCTACTCGGCAACTCCACCGGGGGCACACACCAAACACCGGTCGCTTTTTAGCCCCGAGAAGACGATCGCGGGTCACTCGCAGAGGTCGAAAATGAAGCAGAAAATTGAGATCAGGAGCGTAAAGCAGGAAACGATCGGCGTTAAACTGCCGACGGAAATGATGTCACACTTTGCGAACCCAACGACGCAAATTGAACACACGCAGTCGGTAAAGAGATCCGTAAACGAGACCGCGACCTCGTCATCCCACAAGAGACACAGGGCTTCGTCGATATGCGAACCCGAACAAACCCCGAGGATCAAGGAGGAGACGGGGGGAATCGAGGCCATGAAGATGATAGGGAGGGTTCCCGACCTCATACAACCGATCAGAGACAATCCAACTTCTTCAAACGGCAAGAATTCCTCCGTAGCGAACGACCTGAAACCTCCCGAGCTCATCAAACCGTTCGAACCCGAACCGGTCGGGGCTCAGACTGTGTCCAACGGCTACGATTTGTCCAGGATTAATCCACCCCAGGATAATCAAGACGCGGAATATCTGTCGCCGACCAAGTCTGCGAGGGGTATCAGCGCATTGCTTCAAGAAACGACGATGCAAACTTTGCCGTCTATATTGCAGCAACAATCGCAGATGCAATCGAGCCAGGTTGAGAATACCGCGGATAGAGTTGGCGAGGCGCCGTTCGGAGCTTCGACTACTGTTCAAATCACGAGCGTTACGACCGTTACGACCGTTACGGAGGAGAAGAGATCGGAACATCATAAAAGTGAGAAAAAGAAGAAGAAGGACAAACACAAACACAAGGACAAGGACAAGGGGAAAGAGGAGAGGAAACACAAGCACAAACACAAAGATAGGGAAAAGGACAGACACCACAGGGACAAGGAGTCGAGAGGCGGAGGCGGAGGCGGCGACGACGGTTCAAACGTAACGAACTCCGGCGGTGGTTCTGCTCAGGCTATACCGATAAAAATAACTATACCAAAAGATAAAATAAACCTGGGGGCCGGCGGGGACGCGACATCGACGTCCGAGGGTTCCAGTTTGAAGATAAAGATACCCAAGGAGAGGCTCAAGGGCGGGGATAATCCTGGCGAAGCTCAAATTCACGCGCCTCTCAAGATGAAGATCAGGACCGGACCGAGTCTCGGGAGCAACAGCGAGGCGAGAAAACGAGACAGAGACGCCGACGGGAGTCCGACGATCCTCGGAGGCGGACCTCCGCCGTCCAAGAAACACTCTCAGCCTACCGGAGCCGCGGGGATAGCCGGAAACTACGTTCACAGAACTTCGGTGACCGGGGAAAGACAGCAGAACGGGAGACACTATCCCGGCGGATCGGCCGGAAGCAATAAGGTACGTGGAGGAGGGAGAGACGGACGACAATTTTCGTCAGGTTTTAATTATTCGTATTTTCGAGGCGGTCAAAACGCGCGGTATAATCGTCGGATGTCGAACACCCGTTACGCGATCGGAGCCGAATACCCGCACCTTGGTTCTTCTTCGGTAACGTCCCCCTCCTCCGCGCCCTTGGACACGGCATCCCAATCTTTATTTTTTCCCGTATATAATCAGAATCAGATATACAACCATACCGGATTTCACTACGATCCCTGTATTTACATGCAGCAGTACCAGTTCTATCGACCGCACGGTACCGTTAACGTAATCGTTACCTCCGACGGAACGTCCATCGACACTTCCGTACCACCGCCGCATATATTTAATATACAAAGAAACGAAACTATACGATCCCAACCACCTTTGCCAACCGGTCCACCGCCGGAATACTCTCCGCCACCACCTCCGCCCCCCGAGTAGATAGATAGATAGACTTTTTTTTTTTATGAAAAGGATTTGTTAATGTGTAAACTATCAATTGTGCTCAAAAAATAGTAATTTAAGTTGAAGATAGTCTATATATGATAGAGATCATACGGGATGGGGTAAAGAGATAGAGCAAAATTATTTAAGAAAAGCCGGGCCTGTCACCCACCCCCTTCGATTTGGCTGATTTTTTGTGAGCATGTTACCTACCTGGAGAGTAGTCAAAAGCCAAAATATTATGTCCCGAAAAAATTTATTGGCCGAGTTACAGTTTTTTTTCACATTTTTGACTCGAATTTGGGTATTTTCGATTATGCAAAGGTTTTTTGGACTACGTGGCTGAAAATCGGTTTCTTTATGTAAAATTGACCCAGGAACACGAATCTGGCCACAGATTTGACCTACGAGAAAAACCTACAATAATATTAGCCAAAAACACCCGAAATTGACCAAAAAAGTCCCAAATCTTGGGGAAATGGTCCAAAAAAAATGTTTTCGTCTTTCTGAGGCAGCAATCTTGTAGGAAAAGAGCCAAAGAATCCAATGACCACACCCCCAGATTTTTAGGACGAACCGTTCAAGAGATACGCGTTGTCAAAGTTGGAAAATCTTGATTTTTCTGCAAATAATGGACCTTTTTAAGGGTTCTTATTATTTTATTTCATGGAAAAGTACATTTAATTATTTTGACCAGAATCTGACGAATCTCATTTGATGAAAATAACCTATTGATACTCGATTTAGATAGTCGTGGTGGATGCCGCAAAATAGGCCTTTAGGTCGGACATTTGTCCAAAGAGGTCAAAAAAGTCCATTATTGCCAGAAAAACAAGATTCTCCAACTCTGACAACGCGTATCTCTTGAACGGTTCGTCCTAGAAATCTGGGGGTGTGATCATTGGATTCGTTGGCTCTTTTCCTACAAGATTGCTGCCTCAGAAAGTCGAAAACATTTTTTTTGGACCATTTCCCCAAGATTTGGGACTTTTTTGGTCAATTTTGGGTGTTTTTGGCTAATATTATTGTAGGTTTTTCTCGTAGGTCAAATCTGTGGCCAGATTCGTGTTCCTGGGTCAATTTTACATAAAGAAACCGATTTTCAGCCACGTAGTACAAAAAACCTTTGCATAATCGAAAATACCCAAATTCGAGTCAAAAATGTGAAAAAAAACTGTAACTCGGCCAATAAATTTTTTCGGGACATAATATTTTGGCTTTTGACTACTCTCCAGGTAGGTAACATGCTCACAAAAAATCAGCCAAATCGAAGGGGGTGGGTGACAGGCCCGGCTTTTCTTAAATAATTTTGCTCAAAAGAAAAGAACAAAGAACAAAAAAAAAATTATATATAGATAATAAACGGTATATGGTGCTTTTCTTTTTTTTTTTTAAATCTATCTATCTATCTATCTATACATCTGTATCATCATCGTTATACAAAAGTAGTGAGATTCACAGCCGCGGAATCAAAAAAAAATTTGCTTCGGATTGATCGTAGTAGTTATATTATTATTTTCTATTATATTATCTTTTATATTATGAGAAACAGGGTAGAGCTGAGTGATAATTAGAAGCTTATTTTCATTAACCCCGATATAATTTCATTTATAGTATTTTTGTAGCGAGTAACTATAAGGTGTAGGTTTGGTAGAAGGTAGCGAACAGCATGTAAATAGTCATTTGATCATTTTTATTTTCTCTCTTCATATAAAGATCGAACAAGAAACAAAGTAGTTCTAGTCTAATTCCTGTATCAATTGTTTACACATAATAGTGCATATATTCATTATCTTGAAGATTATACATCGATCGATAGGAAGATTTTTATTAATAAATCGCGCGCGAATTATATGAAATATATTTTTTTCCAACGTCTCTTGTGCTTCTAAATTAATGTAAGGGATTATCGTCAGGGACAGAGGATATTTTGTGCAATATAAAGATATATAAAAGCTCTCTTAATTTTCGTTTATTTTATTTTTTTTTTTTTTACTTCTCAATATACTATATAATTAAATAGTCCAGGGTAATAGTGTAATATTAATAAAATAAATACAACAAATTTTATAAAGATTTATATTATTTCATATACTATCGAAGAAGTAAATAATTTATGTGGTAGTAGAGAGTATATACATATATATATATATATATATATATATATAAAAATACACACATAAAAATATTATTAAACAAATCGGTATAAAAAATTGGCTTGATTGTCAAAAAAAGTTGAGGAATTTTATTTATTTTTTATATATTTTTTTTTTGACGTACTTAAATAAATGAAAAAAAAAAGTAAAAAGAAGGCGATGTTATGTATAACGAGATGAGAGATTTGGATGACGAGATAGTTTGTTGTTTACCGTAGTACAGAAGAGATAAATAAAAAAGAGAATGAGTGCATGTATTTTTTTTATAATAGTTTAAATATTTACTAATCTATTTTACATAACTATATAAAATACCCAAAATGCGTTACAATAACATAGTATGACTTAATACTATACATAGAATACACACATAGAGGCACGTAAATTAAAATCATTCGGGAAACAATACAAAAAAAAAAAAAAAAGGAATCTAAAATTAAAATAATATCGTCTAAAGGGGGGCATCCGAATAAATATTGATTCAATTTCTGTTCATTCTTCTCTCTCTCTCTCTCTTTCTATTTTTTTTTCTCTCTAAATCACAATATTAACAAATACGTATAAATGATACTTAGTTGAATAAACGATCTATTGAAACGAAAAATACCTCTAGTAATTATTTTGTCTTCTAACAACAACCACAAACTGCATAATTGTTTGTATAGTATATTGGCTCTTTTATTTTATTTTTTTTCTACTTCCTACAAGCATTCAATTATCTTCTGCATCGTAGCTTTTTACTTTACTTTTACTTTAACTAATTGTGTTCATGTTTCATGTAACTTGTGTCAATATTTAGATCCTTCGGTATATAGGTATTTTATTAATGAATTTCAATGCGATATATATAGATAGATATATATATATATTTTTGTTTAACGTTTCTGGACGATATGTTTCAGGAAAAGCATTCGTCCTCATCCTCATCCTACTACAAGACTTCGAGCAAGTCGTCGACGCAGCACTCATCCCATCCGACGTAGTAGCAACGAATTTATACATCCATAATTATGTTATAATAGATAAATTCTCATCCTAATCTCTATCTCTCTATCTCTGTCTGTATATATATATATATATATATATATATACACACATATATATATATATATATGTATATAAACATATGCATATATCTATCTATTTCTCTCTCTTTCTATCAAATTCACACTTATACATACTGGTGATACATAATAATCAATAAATAAATAAATAATAATTAATAATAAACGAAGAGGGGAGGGAGTTCAAGTTTAAGAAAAATTGAAGGAAAGAAAGAATTTAAAAGAAAGAAAAAAAATAAGAAAAATATATTGAAAACAAAAGTATAAAATTAATCATTATAATTTTAAATTAAAAAAAAAAAAATAATAATAAATGATGAATGAATGAATGAATAAAATTGTTTTGTTTTTTTTTTTTTCCTATTTTTTTGTTTCTTTATTTTATTGATCGTGTTAATCGGTATGTAAAAGATGAATGAAAAAAGAAAAAAAAAAAACCTACATCTTTAACGAGCCTGAAAAAAGTGTTATCATTGATTTTTATCGTTTGATAACGATGATAATAATAATAATAATAATAATAATAATCTATCTATGAAATATTAATTATTGGTAAGGTTTAATACGTGTTTTTTAATTTATAGACTATTTTTTTTTTTTTCAAAAGAAAAAACTGATTATAACAAAAGAGAAGAAAAAAATAGAAAAAAAAAGTTAAGTTATGAAAGAAAGAAAGAAAGAAAGAAAGAAAGAAATTGGACTTTACATATATTAATGATAATTTACCTAATAATTTTAATAATAATAATAATAATAATGTAAAATTTCATTGTTGACACGATATAGTATAAATATACATATAAAAGAATTGAATTATTATAGAGTAGCCAAAGGGGTTTAAAGTAAACGAATTGAAAACAAACAAACAAAGAAGAAAAAAAGAAATCAATAAAAATTGAAGTAAAATAAAATTAAACAAAAAAAAAAAAATTTATTTAAAAACAAAGAAGAAGGAGAAAAAAAAAAACAAACAAACGTCAAACTGTATAGATATTTTTTTTTTCTCATTACTCCTTTTCTTTGTCTGTCTTAAGTTAGAAAAAAATAAATAAATAATAATAATAATAATAATGATAATATATGTATATATATTCTTACTCAGGTAAATATTTCGATTTAGGTTCTATAGTATCGACTATATGAGGTAGACAAAAAAAAAAAAAAAAAAAAATGATAACAATATTTGTTTAATTTATCTTCTTCCATCAATTATTATTATTATTATTATTATTATTATTATTACTATTAATTTGATTATACGATATAAAAATGTTCAAAATTGTTCAAAACGAAAAGGTTTTTTTTTCTTTAGAATCTACCTTAAGATTTATCAGTCAATTCGACACGAGATAATAATAATAATTGAAATATAAAATAAGTGGATAAAATTAATTATTTAGCTGAGAACAAAAATTAGAATCAAATTAAACGTTCTCACGTGTAACGATCGACTGGTAGAGAACAGAAAAAAAAAAAAAAAAATGCTACCACCGCCGCGGCATGTTTATTCAATCATTGAAATAAAAATAAAAATAAAAATAATATAGACAATTGATAAATATAGTTAGTCCGTTAATTATAATAATAATAATAATAATAATATTGAGAAGAGAAAGAAAAGGATAAGATATTCGTCGAAAATAGAATTTAAACAAAAAAAAAAAACGGAGAAAAGTTGTTATAATTTTTTTTTTTTTTTTCTTCTTCACGAAACAGGTGTAAATTTATTTATTTCATTAAAGTAACATACCTATAAGTATATTTAGAAAACTGGTAGGTATTAGTTTTTTTCTTTTCCTTTTCTTTTAGTTTCTTTGATTTAATAGATTTTTAGTTAACAATAGAGAAGTAAATAAAAAATAAAAAAAAAAAAAAAGAAAGAAATGAAAGAGTAAAAAAAAAAAAATAAATAAAAATAAAAAATAAAATAAAAACTGATAATAATAATAATAATAATTAATAGTTCTTCTTTTTTTCTCTTTCTTTGTTGCTCGTTCGCGAATATCGATCTCTAGACAACGCGGTTGTAGATATAAATAATTAATTAATGTTCAATTGAAAAGTAAAAAAAAATAAAATAAAATAAAATAAAATAAAAATTAATAGGTAAATAAATAAAATACATAGATAGGAATAATGAAATTGACAAAGTTTACAAAAAATTGTGAATTTCTTTCTTTCTTATTATTATTATTATTATTTTTTTTCAATTTATTTAAACTTAATATCTTTTTTTTTTTCCTGTTTGACGTGACCGACGTGAATAATAGAAACGCTATAATTAAGATATAGTTTATTCAATCGTTTAGATATATTATCAGTTTCTCTCAAGATTTTTTTTCGTATAAAATCGAGAAAAACACAAGAAAAAGAAAGAATATCGATAACGAAACGATATCCTTTTTGTGAGAAATAATATTGTATAAATTTAGAACGTAAAAAAAAAAAAAAAAAAAAAAATTTAAACATTGAATTGCAAATTTTTTTCCTTTTTTTTCTAACAAATTATTTTCTACCTCTTTTGTTTTCTTTTTTCATCATCATCATCATCATCATCTTATTTATAATTCTAAAAGTTGATAAACTAAAAACAAAAAAGAAACAATACAAAGAATTGAACAGTTTTTTTTTTTTTTCATAACTTTTTTTTTCATTTTGTCCGTTATTATTATTATTATTATTATTTCTCAACATGTAATATAAATATTTTCATCAATTATTGTTTATATATGTATTCTCATGTACATGTAAACGGATCATGGTGTTTTGAAGTTTCATAGAAATAAGAAGGAAAAAAAAAAAAACTATTATATATATATATCTATCTATAATAAGACAAGGAACAGTTTGAGACTATCGACTAAATATAATTAATCCAGTACATGCCATAATTGTTTTATACTCTCCTTTTATTAATTAAAAAAAAAAAAATATATATGATGCTAAAAAAGAAACGATAACTTTTTTTTTTTTTTTTCATTTATTTTTTTTTCTACAGGCAGATATTTTCCTTGTTTGATTCTTTGTATATGAATAATAATTCATACGAAGGCAATTGAACAATTTTTTTTTTTTTTTCTTGTCGTCGACAATTTTGGAACGTACGTTACGTAGTAGATGGTCTTGAACGAAGTGCCTGATAAAATCGAAGAGGGGGACGCGGAGGAGGATGAAAGTTTAATATTAATTTTTATTTTTCACATATTTATTCTAATCCCTCTCTGTATTTGTATTTATTATGAAATGTTTTTTTTTTTTTCATAAATATTCTCTTATTTCTATTTTTTAGTTATTACATATTGTAGTTTATTATTATAATCGCTCTTCTTCTTCTTCTTCTTCTTCTTCTTTTTTCCTGTACATAGATAAAAGAAAAAAAAAAACACGAAAATTAAAAACCTGGAAAAAAAAATGTTCCCCCTGCTACTACACCCATTATATATATATATATATTATTATTATTATATAATATTACTCATAAATAATAATATACTATCGCTGCTTAGTATATATTATTAAAAAAAAAAATTAAAAAAAAAAAAGAAGAAAAAAAAATTATAATAATAATTAATCATAATAATAATAATAATAGTAATATTAATATCAAACTGTAAATAAAAATTATTTTGTATGCCAAAATATACCAAATGAATGACTATCACTTCACATACGCGTATACACACACACACTATGTATGAAAATTGAAATATAATTAATATACTATTAATGTATAAAATGAAAAAAAAAAAAGAAACAAGAAAAAAAAAAGTTGATGAAAATTTAACTGATTACACATACATATAATACACGTATGTATGTATGTATGTATGTATGTATTTACTACGTAATACATATGTTGTTATAGTTTATCGATTCTATGTATGTACATTCGTTAGTTGTCTTTTCACTCATTTAAATATTATTATTATTATCATCTTTGTTTCTTTCATTAAGTTCAATTGGTACTACGATTTTTTTTTTTTTTCGTTTTGTTCACCTCTGAGTGAGTGTGATTATCACATGTAATATATATATAATGTACACACACACACACACAATCGTAAATTTAAGGTACTTAATTAACTATTTTATGGAAAGAAAAAAAAAAAAGCCAATAAAACAAAACACAAGTTGTTATCGGAAAATAAAGAGGAATAAAATTGCTGCAGTTAGTAAAGCTAGGACTGGTACCTCCCTTTTTCGTTTTTATCATTTTTCATTTTGAACGCGATTATAAGATATACTCAAATTTAAACCGATTTCGCCACCAGGTGCATGGCGCCATCTCTCAGTCGATTTCGTGGTTGCGGTATGTGATCGATGAAAAAATAAAAAATATCATATCGCTGACGGAAAAGATGAAAGTCGACATCTGAGTGAAAAACAATTTTTTTTTTTTTCTTTCAACTGTAACAGGGTCAACATGGCGTTAATGATAAAGAAAAAAAGTTCTGCCTGATGTCCTGTTTTCGTAACTCTTGATAAGAAATGTGTAAATGTGATTGGAAATGAGGTAATGTGGACAGGAAGTCTATGATTGAATCCATATAATGCAGAATTTTAGCACCTTTTTATTAATATAATAATATAATAATTATACAACTATTCTCACTAAAATCTAAAAATCGATAAACCGTAAACATTATCACACACGCGTATGTAACTATCAGAATGTCTAGCAGAAAAGAACGGATATTGTCTCGAATCATCGTCTGGAGAGTCCGAAATTTTTCGAAAATTCAGACTCTCCAGTTCGATAACGATCAAGAAGGCACTACATGCTCAGTCATCGCGATTAGGGTTAAACCCGCGCACCCTTCTCCCCTTCACTTGGTAAATCCCTTCGCCACCATCTCCGCCCCGTTACCGGCGGCGCTATTTCTTCTCCTCGCCGCGGTCGGTAACTGCAGAGTGATGGCCGAAGGCTGCGACTGAACCTCGCGGGGCACGAGCGTCCGCTTGCTCTCGTGACTCGTGATGTTCCTGAAGTTCAACTTCAAGCTGGGCACGTGGTGCTCGGCGGACCAGTCAAAGTTGAATATCGGGGTGCCCGACCTGAGGTCGGAGTCCGCGGAACCGTCGGTACAGGGCGTGGTCGGCGTCGTGACGCACGGACTCAGCTCCTGGAGCTGAACAATGTCCGGGACCTTCTGCAACGTGTCGGCCCAGACGTTGCCCACCGAGGTGCAGGCCGAGGCCCATGGCTCGCTGCAAACTTCAGCCGGCTCGACTATGGTCGCGGTTTTTATCACGAGACGCCTCTGGGAGTTGTAGCTGCAGCTGTCTATCGCCGTAGCCGTGCAACAGGCGGAAGCAACGATCGAAGTGACTTCGGTGCCCTCGCCGTAACCCTTTTGGTCGAGATCCGTCAGGTTCACGTACTTCGGTGAACATCTGGGGGAGGAACACTCTCGGAGGATCGAAGAACTCGCCATAGGCGTCGAAACCCCGTGGTGCATCTGCTGCTGCATCAACGAGCCACTCTTACGCTGCTTGTTGCGGATGTTGAAGGTCAGCGCTTGGGACAGGATGTGCAAGGTTCGCTGCTCGATGTCACCTGCGTGAGCGACCACCGCGCCGGTTATCGACATGTCCACCGGCTCGGTCGTCTCGCGTATGTGTGTCGATGAGTGCTGAAAGGTGAAGACGCGCGTGTGAGGAGACAAAAACGGCGATACTTTGGTCTGTTTGAAGATTGTACTGATGATAACGTGATCGAAACGGATGCAGCTTACATTGTAAGGGACACTTCTACACCGAGCCTCGCTGGAATCGGCCCAACAGTTATCGATCTATGCCGCAATGAAATTTCAAACTGTTACATCTTCCACACTTCCGTTCGAAATTGTGCTACGTTTGAAGAAAAAGGGTGAAAGAGTCTGACGCTGTGATAGTACAGCTGGAATATTACTGTCGAGGGAGGAATATGGAAACGGGAATCAAGCAAAACAGGGTTGGTCGAAGAACGGGGTCACAAGGTGCAGTGTGTTAACATTATATAAACGATTTTACTACTGTGGATGAGTGTTGCTGCTGCTGTTGCTTCTTCTTTGTCGTCAGAGTGTACTCTAGGTCCGATTTCTCAACGCACCGAGCTTCCTCGACCCCGTTCGTTGTGCTACAGCTGGAGTTGTAGCTTGTGACCAGATTCCGCCTCAAGTTGTACTCGTGGTTGTTGTACGACAGGATTTGCCGCGGCTGCAAGTGCTCTGGCGTGGGACCGTAGCTGAATTTTGCTTGTGCCGTGTACTGGTACAACCACGAACTCGACCTCATCACGTCAGCCTCACTGTCACTGATGAACGAAAGTTCTGTGATTTAATGGGCTCCAATTGGTCAGGAAGTTTTCTAATTACAGTGAATAATCGGAAGCTGACATATATGTAGTACAAGCGCAACAAAGGATTTCTAGCTTCAATCTACCCATACTTATACGTCATATCATCGTTACGACTATTGATCAGACATGACCAGGGAAATGTGTGAAATCGTGATTTGTGCCTGTGGCGAATCGTTTTGCATGCGTACCTCAGCACTTGATTTGTGCAAACGATGACCGGATGCTGGCACTCTTCTGTCGTGTCTTTGACTTGCAGAACACAATGGACCCAGAACCATTTCCCAGATCGGCTTTGTAGCCGTAACAGAGCCGTGCTCGAGCGCTCCTGGTCGGATTGTATCACTAAAGAAGAAGTCGAAGGTGACAACAAGAGTAGAATAGTGGAGACTGACTATGTGGCGAGAATTTTGAATGCTGTATGTTCTAAGAACTCACCAGTTTGGTGTTTGCAGTGCGCCGTTCTGATCGAGTCCCAGTGAAGAAGATTGTACCAAGAGACACCAACGAGTTCTGATCTACTGTATTCCATGTGACTTTCTGCTCTGTTTACAAAAAGATTTTTCTATCACAACAAACAAATATCAGAATTGGTTGCAATTTCTGTCTATATTTAATGCAAGGAGTCTGTGTTTGACTGGCTCACAATCAGTCCATGCCGAAGGAAGATCTTTGTCCCAAGACTTTTAAATACAGTGTGTCACACTCACGTCTTGTCGATGTGAAGGTACTTCATGTCCATCGAGTGGATGGTCGAGAAGATGTTGGTCGCTCCTTGGACGACGCTTTCTCTGGTTTCCGGTAGAACAACCGGGGTACACGAAGCCAGGAATACGGAGTCGCCACGGTTACACAGCGGGACGAAAGGCAGATATCGTCCCTCGACAAGGACCACCTGAAGACGAAATTAAAAGAGTCAAATAATAACCACGTGGAGATGTGTACGACGTAGAGCCTGTGATAGCCAATTACCTTTTGATCGCCGAACCTCAACTGGCGCCGTGTATTCCTGGACACGTTGATACGGCATAGGAACAATCGTCTGTTGTTGTTTCCGGTCACGTTACGCGATAGTTGATTTTGGACCACAGCGTGATCCTGCCTGTCGATCACGTCGTAAATGCTGTCACCGTGTATCAGGAGATCTTCCTGCGAGATAAGAAACGGTGTGATGATCATAAACTCGTGTATAGACGCGAGTGATCAACGATTCTCACTGCTTTTTCTTACCATCGAGTGCCCGAGATATTCGGTGGCATTCTCAGATATGTACAACAGTTTTCCCTGCTGCGTCATCATCATGATGAATCCCGACATTGCCTGGAATAAGAATATAATGTGATGTTGACACTATGCAGAGTGAATTCCTAACGATGATACAGTCTGAAGTTGGCTATAATCGAGAAATTCAGTTCACAATAGTATCATCGTTAGGAATTCACCCTGTATACGAAAAATGATATAGTTAATAACAAGTTCTTGACTTTGAGAGTAAGTTTGAGTTTCATAGTCACCATTGGTGAGTTGATATGAAGGTGAAATCGATTCGAGTCAAGGTCAAAGAGCGTGTGAACGAAAGAGTTCGCTATTCGAAGAAATATTTGTATTTTTTACCTTGGAGAATCCGATGTTGGGCATTGGGATGTTCGATGATTCCGAAGGGTTTGGTTTTAGCGCTGAAACAAGCGAGATCATCGCGCTGAATGATGTGTTTGAGAATATTTGTTCTCCGTATGACGGATAAAATGAAGTCAAAAATGGCGAAGAACCATACGAGATTCGGCGCGGTGCCCGATCGCGAACCCTTGTGACCTGTACCGAACACGGGAACGGGGGGACCCAATGGCGGACCCCACAAGGCGCGGGTTACCCGGAATCCGGCATCTTAATATATGCCTTCACGTATGTGCCCATACACCACCGTGGGGATGTGCAGTGTTTCACCGTATAACATCGGCTGAGAATTATCGGGGCATTCCTGTAAAAGCGAAAACCGAATGCTCTGCACCCTACAACGTGATTTGTATGGATACAAACATCGATTGTTGAAGATTTAATCGCAAATATTTTCCACATCGGAGGAACAATCTTTTATAGTGTAGAACAATATCGCGTTATAAATCTCTACCAGGAGTATAGTATCAGTGGCCTCAGAGTCTCGCGATTCAGGAAGTGAAGTAGGGTATAACGGACATGGTACACAACATGCTCTTGATCCTTGTTGATATATCAAAAGTAGAGGATGCGATGTTGGAGATTTTTTCATCATTTATTGTGAAAATAAGTCCATTGAACCCGATCGGATTTTAGATCCATTGTATCAGTCAATTACTGCAGGCCATATTGTCTATCAAGATGTCATCTAGACTACGTGGACGGGCTGAATATGAAAATTTGTTCTACTACGGCCATGTTTTAACACGATTACTCGGTTTTTCGTTACAAATACAGGCGTAGCTTCACGATTCGACATGCGGTATATTACAATACAATACAAGCAGTATACCGTGAAAATACAAAGCAGAAAAATGAAGGGCTCCAATAGCCCGAAATATTAGTATGGCGGATTGTACGGGAACGGCGTACAATGTCTGTGTGTATAGGTATAATTGCACATACTATATTAGTTGCACATTACACAGAGTGACTTGAACCAGGCCTTTCGCTCAGTGCAGCGGCGCACACCACACCACACTATCAGACTATGCGACTCTGGTAATGTGGCCTTTTCCTGAAGCAGTGACTCGTTAATGAGCGGACGAACAAGAAGAAGAAGAAGAGAGTTGGAACCGGAAGAGGAAGAAGGAAGAAACAACTAAGAAAAAAAAAGTATACGAACACCTAAGGGCGAGTGATTGTAGGGAAAAAAAAGAGGATGGAGAAATCCTGCAGAGATTTTCGTAAGGCAAGAGAGGCGCGATATGTAGGAACGATGCGGGGAGTCAGATATATAGAATATCGAAGACTGTATAAGTGTATACAGTGTATAGGTTACGGGAGCGTGAGACTTGCTGCGGAGAGGCCGAGAGGTCAGCGGATCACCCGGAACTCTCCTCCGCCTGCACCGAGCCGTGGAGCCGACGGAGCCGACGGGCGGAGGAGATACCTTCGTATTCCACCCGCTCTACCTGCAACTACGGTCCCCCTTTCACCCCCGTCCCCTCCCCCCCTCCTCTTTACGAGAGGAATTTTCGATATCACTTTACTCTCATCGCTCCGTAGCATCGATTATACCTATCCTTTGTCCCCCGGCTCTCTGCTAGTCTGCTCCGGTTGTCACGTGATTGCGGAAAAACTTACGCGTCTTCGACGCGGTTCGTCAAACTTTTTTCGACGCAGGAGCCGGAAGTGACCATAGATGAACCGACTCGCAGTTTTTTTTTTACGGGATTCAGCCGCGGAACCGTTGCATTTAAGGCAGACCAAGATCTTCTTCGTTAATGATCAACGAAGATTTAGATCGCAATTGCGAAGATTCGGTATATAGAATTTCAACATGGCGTCATGACGCCCCGTTCCCGCCATCAACGTTATGCAGACCTCGGGGAGGGTAGCGATTGGGGTGCAATGTCGCACATGCCGATGTTTTGTTTTTTATTTTCTATTTTTTGCTGGAAATAAAGTAAGTGATGGAAGAGAGTATCTTACCTCGTTGAAAGTAGTTCGCCTTGCGGAGGAAGACGCATACGAGTGCCATGAGCTGTAGCTGGGACAGTCGCTGCCTGGTAGAAGCTGGTAGCGGCAGTAGATCTCGCAGGTTTGCAATTTCTGCATTTATTAAATCTCTTCGGAGCTTGCTCGCACCTTTTGTAGATTTGCTCGCGTCTATCCTTGAATTAACACATGCAACGTATGCCATCGCGTAAATCCCGACCCGATTCACCTCTTCGTTTACCCCTCCTCCTCCTCCTGCTCCTCTCTCAGTCTGTTATCCTATACTCTTAATTAACGGTATGTAGTATCGCCATTTTGCACCCACTTAATTATTCATCATCCCTGCGGAGGCTAATAATGGCGAACACATCCAATTATTCTCTCTCTTCTCCAAAGCGCAATAAGGCCCCAGGGATGTATAATGACTCCCAGTCGTCGTCGACTGCCGCAACCGACTCTCCAGCCACCTTAGGCGACGTCTTTAGGCGCCGCGCGTGCTCATTATACTAATTATTATGCAGCAACGAATCGCGCAATTCATGTTATAAGAATTTGATATTCAAGAACCTCGACTCACAATCGCCTGAAACACCCTCGACGGGCATTCGAAAGACTGGGAAACTACCGTGCACGGGCTTAAATCGATCGACACACCCGCAAGCTGATCTCCGAAAACGGTAAAATGACCTCAGACTGTGAAACTGTGAAACAAGTTGAACAAGGGCTCAAACCGCGGTAAAAACTGAACCGAGTGTCGAACACTGGATCCGCTACAACAATCGATTTCTACTCTTGTGAGAATGACATTTTGAAGAATGTCAGATCTTGCATATGTCCGATTTTTGTTGAACCGTGCGGTTCTTGTGAGTTACGCCACTCTCGTTCGTGGTATCTATCGGTGGATAACATCACCGATGCGAGTATATAAAATGGAAAACACATAAGCAGACGTGCAATGTGCATGTATTCGATATTTATTTACCCAGCGGTTGTGAGTAGTAGGCACCACTGACGGCACCCGGAAGGGTGCCATTGCTATTCCACGGCAGATACGGCATCTCTTTTGCCGTTCGTCCCCGCGGTTCTTGGAAGACGGAGAGAAATCGCGCGGACCCGACGGACGGACGAATAATACTCTGTTGTATTACCTTATACCTTATACCTACCTAGCTGTGTGTATTGTAGCTACATAAACTAGAGACTTCAGGCTTGATCAGAGAACAGTATGCAAAAGCTGTACTAAAAAGGAAAAAAGGAAGTTAGTGTAATCACCCCGAAAATGGAAAGTTCAAGGTCTTTTGGATCGCTGATCAGGAATCTGAAGTCAGTTTTGCATAATTCAAAATGGTGGATCCAATTTTCTTGTGAAAAGATTGAAGAGATTAAAAATCTCATAAAAACAAGATAAAAAACGAAAAGTTCGAAGTCTGGCTCATGTTCAGCCCAAACTCGATTGTTTACACCGTATTGTCATCATCTACTCGACTCATCCACAGCCTGCAACGAAGAACGGTTGGACACGTGGCGAAGATAAGGGATGCGATCGTTAAGTTTAAGCGATAAAATGTTATTGTTTGAAAACAGTGATTCGCTCACGCCGTAGGAGATATTCAGTTCAAGTCCACGCACACAACCCTGAATAGATATTTCGAATTAATGTTCAACGCGCTGATTACGTTTTTAAGGTGGTTGCTTACGCCGCAGCCGACGGAACGACCGTTAAGACCTTGTGTCTCTACTGATTACGCGACTTGAGCCGCGTTCACATCCAGGTATATTCGAGTGTTCAATACTTTACGATACTCTCCGATGATAAGAAAGACGAGGCAATGGTCTGACGCAGACCATTTGCAAGGGTTTCTTGAAAACTTGCTAAAACAGTCGAGGGTCGCTACGATTCTTAATCAACGTCCAGCATAGAGCCCCGACTTTCGACTGTTCTTTTCGCCAATTTTTGATCAAAACTACGATAATAGATTTTTTACACTCTTACATTGAGGCTTGCATATCTTCAAAACGGTAGATTGTGTGCAAAAGACTATAAGAAACTTTTATGTACAGTATTTTATGGGCTCTAAAATTTGTTTCAATTCACTTTTTACTCAGAAGTCACTGGAAGCCGGATATCGGTAAAAAGATGTACGTACAATATGCACGATACAGCAAATCTAGAAAAAAAATAGAGCTATTAATTCTGTTGCATCTCTCTTTCAATCTATTTGCCAGGTACTGCAGGTGGCAAAACAACGCTTTGACGGTCGGAGGGTCGGAGGGTGGCAATCGGTACCTGAATCATAGCGCTTCTACTTTTGTCTTTATCGTTTTGACTAGGCGACATGTCTTCAAATGAAGTTTCTTTATTCAGTCATAGGGGATCATCTTCTTCCTGATACGAGAAGGGCGAAACATTTCCTGGCGGGAAATTTGAAAAAATAAAAAACGTCAAAAATACTTTTTCGTTGCCTTTTGGCTGTTACAAACTCAAGATTGGTCAAAAACGATTTCCTATACGTTTATTGTTTACACAGATAAGAAAGTCGAAGCTTTTTATGATTGTCGGACGCCATTGGGTGCGAGAAGGCATCCTTAACCGAAAATAAAGTTGTGTCATCCAACCTTGCATACTTCAACTCTTCAATTTTCTTTAATTCTACCTCGCGTACGTAAAGTCTTTCCCGCCCATTTACTACAACGGCGGTGGTGGTTAGCTTTTTGTGCTTTGAGATAGAGTCTCCCTGTCCATTTTACAAAGAATAGTATAATCTATCTATATCCGTATCTTTTGATGGTGTGCGGGGGGGCCGTACTGCGGTACCGCAAAATGACGTAACCGTAGACAATTACACTTTCTGGTAAATATCACCGAGGATCTTTCAGCATGCCGCGCTCAACCGTGTACAATCTTTCAGCAATCCCCTTCTGTCATTTGCTAAAACAATATCGCGTATCAAAAAATCCCTGTACAGATACAATAATCGTTTCGCCGCTCTTTGTCCCAACCGGAAGTCCGCGAGGAGGACGAAGAGACACCAACGACGCTGAAGAGGAGGAGCGGATAAACGAACACATCAAACATCCCTGGACAGGGCTTCGTCCTTTTCTTTATCCGGAGCGAGTCGGGATCCGATCTGTACTTACCGATTAAACATATTTCGTGTCAGCCCGCGTTATGACCGTCGCGTTGTTGACGGTCCAATGGACAAAGTTGAAGACGCGCCTCGAGTATCGACACTGCATCCGCGAGTAGAGGGTTTTTTTTTTTTGTTTTTTTTTTCTCGAAAGAAGAAAGATTTTTCTTTATCAATACATTACGGCAAGCAAAATAGTCTCAAGATCCGGGTCATAATCCGAGTGGCGGCACTTCGGCGGCGCGCGACGGCCTACCACGTTGAACACGTGGATATACTGCCGGTGGCTGCGGTCGCTGGATACTCCCGCGCCCGTCCTGGCTCTGCCACCACCACCACAACCACCACCACCCACTACGCCGCACGATCCGAAACCCCCGATCCCCCGATTCCCCGTCTCTTCGCTTCACGCCGCGCCGGCTAGTTGATACGGTGCATAAGGCGCAGTCCCCGCTTTCGGGGCTGCGGGGAACGGAATTAATTCCGGAAAATCTTACATTGTACGAAACAACAACTTTATTATCCTTTACAATGACGATATAACAACGACGGTCGCGATATGTGTCAATTATCTCCCTCATCTTGTCAACCAAAGGCGGTAGCTCTGGGCACTTCCTCGGGGTGCTTGTGGCGGTCTACTTGCGGCTCTTCGTGATCGGCTCCCGCCTTTTCTTGGTCATCACCGGTCGTCGACGGCGATGCGGTTCCCGTCGCGTGCTGGACCTTCCGGGTAAAGTGCTGGGCGGACTGGACCCTGGAGTCTAATATCTGCAAGGAGTTGGGAGTCGAAGAATAAGCGCCCTGACCACTGGTGGTGGAATTTTGAACCATCAAACGTTAATCTCATCAACAATTATCATAATGACTGAATGTGGTGGAAAATCATCGTGATTCGTGACGTCTAACTGTAAAACAGTTCTGAAGGTTATTTTCAACGAAAATAGCAAACAAATATGGCGACTGAGAGCGGGATTTCGGCTCAGGCTCAGGCCACGCCCACAATATGATAGTCGATCTCGAATTGCGCACCTTGCGGCGCCTCTCCTCTGCTTCCGCTTGCCGCCGTTCGAGATCGTCGAGAGTGAGTTTGGTCCTATTGACTTGTTGCTCTTCTTCGAGGCGCCGGAGCCTGACGGGCGGGTGACGTCGGATCAGGCTGCCCTCTTTTTTGTCCGCCTGCTCCCGTATCGGCACGACGAAACTCAGGGGAGAGCCTTTCGCCGGTGGGACTGCAGTCGCGGTCGCATTCAAGGCGGAGGTCACTCCGTCGGTGACGAAAGAGTGACCTCCGTTTCCTACCAGTTCGGAGGCTGGTTCACCGCTAGTCTTCGGTTCCACGCGATGACTGAACCCGCAGCCCATGGCTACGAGGCTTCTTCTATCGCCCTCGCGTCCTCCCCGACCCGGTACTCCGCCAGGTTATTATTTACGATTCTGAAAGAGATTAGGGTTAGTTCGTTCTACGTGGATTGTTGATAGTGTCTGTACAACTCATTTCTGGTTGCTCTCGGGCAAAAAATGATTAAGACTGATTTTGAACCTCATCAAATTATTTACGAAAAAGTTAATTGTATTAAATTTTCGGCTAGAATCGACAGTTGAGGTAAAGGATGCGTAAAATCTTATAGAAAAAAGTATTCGATGACTCTCCCCGAGTCTGATCCACTAGATGACTAAGTTACATTATAATAAATACGCGATTGAATTGCGCAGAGCGATCAGAGAACAGATTACAACCGGTCGATAATGTCTGAGTAAATTTAAGATGTTGCGAGTGATTAGCCAGTTCTACATTAGCAATGCAAGCATTCGAGAGTCGGTACGTTTGATAGCGTTGCAGTTTGTGTAAGATTGGCAGATTGTACTATTGCAGAAGTTATATAAACCGATCAAGGTGCGGACGTTATAACCCTTCGCTGTCATACCTCTGGAAAAAAGTGAGAAATACTTTGAACATTGTAGAACAAGGATCCGTTATCTTTGATCTGAAATACACGAAATGGGATCCCGATGTTACCAACTTCTTCAATTTTCAATAGTTTTTCATCAAATTTATGCGCGACACTTGCGAAATGGGATTCTTTGAGGATGAAAATAGTTCAGTTGAGACAGTTTGTTTCAGGAAAAAACCAATGATAATCAACGACTCGTAGATATTTTGCTCCAAAGTTAGGCATGGGTCAATATGACCGAGTGTGACAACTGGGGGTTCAATGAACTTTTTTTTTGCCGCAATAGAGAAATGCACACTATGAACATAACATCGCGTCCACGGGAGTGCACACACGCTCGCACCTTATTACGTACGTGTCAATATACGCACATAAGCGTCGTCCTCGTTCCGATCGATTATTTTTCAACTTGGAACACCCTAGCGTGCTAGGGTCAGTCTGCACGCGGGATCAGAATGAGCTAACGTATCGAAAAATAGTATTAACAAATTAACATCAAAATCGTGGTAGATGCATGTAACTTTAACGAGTAACGTCCACAAGTAAATACAAAAATCGCTTCAACGTCCATGAAGAGGAATCAACAGTTCCGGAGCTTCCGCTAGGTGCAGTGTGATTCTCATCATCGAATACAAGAGTATCAAGGATCTGAAGTATCCTGAAGCATGACAACGGCCATCGAAGAAGATCAATCATGTCTAATTTGAAACTCGACGATGAACAAGAACATTGTGTACTCTCGAACCACTTGACTCCCGTTGGATCGACTCACCTGCGATATCGTGTGTGCAGCACGAGACACCACTCGAGAAACTGTTCAGATGTTGACCGAGTAATAGCTGAACGTCAAATATCAGCTCGGGGAAACCCCGGGAAAATCCAACCCCATGGTGGGGGATCGCAGGCGCCGAAGCGCACGCGCAGTCAACGAAGGGTGTGAGAAAAGTTGTCAAAGCACATGCAGACTATTGTCTGTACGAGTGTATAAAAGTTTTCCCACTGGGGCAATAGAATACATTTTTCATCACAACACAGCGTTGAACTAGCAATTCAGACTTTAGATAAAAATCTCTCGCGACTGAATATGAATTAGCCAGAACGCATCGCCCTGATCGATCGATTTCAATCGATCAAGAGCTACGTATGTACCTCTGGTTACATCCTTCAATCAGTGTTACCGTACTTGTGTGAGGCTACAGGGACTCGCCGTTTATTGACCACGCAGCCCCGGTTCGTCTATGTCCATTCGATTTAGCCTTGTCAATAGACCTGATTATCACGGGTAGTTTTGTTGGCTTGTTTGTATCAGTATACCTATAGTCTCATGTTGGGCGCCAACTTGTTCACTGCAATGGCATAGAAACTGGAAGACTTCGAAGGCAAGTGTCCACGAATTCGGGGTCTTCGAACCGGGGGAGCAATGTTCCTACTGTTTGTATCACAGGGGTGAAAAGCGTAGTTGTTCGAATTTTGTATTGTCGTTGAATGACTTGTGGTTATTTGTGGTGTCGTGATCCTTTATTGTACCCTATTGATCGGAAAATAATCAACTATGATAGTGTATGTATGTACGTAGGCATATGACGTATTAAAAAAAAAAAGATCGTCCGTCGCGCGTTACTATGCGGAAAAGTAGCACGGAACAAAAGTGCGTTATATATTTTTTTTTTATCGAACACTCAATTTATAATTGTAATTGAGCAAGAAAATAAGCTTTGAGACAGTTATCTTAACAAATCAAACTGTCTGAAAGCTCGTTTCTCGATTCTGTAGCCAACTTCAGCCTGTAATTCAGTCGTTGTATAGGAATTCACCCTGTACCATCGGGTTCGCCTCCTCGAATCAATGCTTCAAGTACATACTTCTTCATTATCGAGAGAGGAAGGGAAGAGGAAGATAATTGTTCTACATGCTAGTAAAATTTGTTCATATTTTCGTATGTATTTTGTACGTGTATTTTGCCATACCGTGAGTTTCTCGCTATGCGGGCCACTCGGTGCGCCTGAAACAGGCAACTGTACGTACGGCACGTGCGCTAATTCTTATGGGACGTACGTACGCTTGCCTGCTTTAGGGGCACCGAGTGGCCCGCACAGCGAGAAACTCACGGTATAGAATATCTTCTCGGTCCTCGAAAGCGTGTCTGATTACCGATCGTCGGTACAACAGACCGCGGCGACGAAAGTCACGTGACCTCGATATGAGGCTGATGATTTACACTTGGAATTTTAAAACGCTATTTTCTCAGCCAAAACACATTCGATCGATGTGAAATTGACATCAGTGACGTAGAAAAACTTAACGAAGGGCTTGATAATCGTGGATTTTCGAAATTCGAGACGTAATAACAGTTTTTTCACAATATTGTTCCGTAATCCAAGGAAGTGCTGCCTCTCCCCACGAGGGGCAGCACCTCCTTGGGTTACGGAACAACATTGTTACACAAAATTCTGATTATGTCTTTCGATTTTCGAAAATCCACGATTGGCAGGCCCTTCGTTGAGTTTTTCTACGTCACTGACATCAATTTCACGTCAATCGAATGCGTTTTGGCTGAGAAAATAGCGTTTGAAAATTCCAAGTGTAAATCATATCGAGGTCACGTGACTTTCACAAGTTGTGTGTGTCGTCAAGCCGCCATAGACAGTGCATGTTATGAAAAGAAAATGGCCGATCTTAGCTACTAGCACGTCAATATCGAAACATTTGTCGCGTATTTGTCCCAAATAACCTCAGATCGGCGAAAAATCGTGTCAATCAAGGTGATAAAAATCGCAAACATGCCGAAGAAGTCCAACAAGGTTCCGTGGAACGGGAGAGTACCGCCGGGACCGAACAACGAACAACAAGGAAAACACTACTTCGGTGAGTGATTATTCATCCCTCGTCACTACCAAACGGAAATGAAATTCACCGTATCTCGTTTCGACGATCTCAGATCACGACAACCGCGTGGTTCGTCCCGAATCAACCAGACCGCGAGTCTCCTTCAAACCCGTTGGCAGATTCGCGTCCGATCGTAGATCCAACAGATTCTCCGAAACTGGTATCCGAAATTACCTCGACGAGGATATCGCGATGACCGTCGGCCCGCACGACGCTCGGCAGGTGATGATCAGGGGCAAGATGTGCCGGAGGATGCCGTGGGGCAGGATGAGCCCGTTCCCGCAGCGCGGAAGACGCGACGGAAAACCCGGGGTCCACAGACCCCCCATGTTCGCAGACTCGAACTGGTTCAAAGTCACGGTTAGATTCGAATTTCCCCAGTTCCTCGGGCTTCTATGGCTCAGTTTCAACCCTTTTCAGATACCCTATGGCCACAAGTACCAGAAAGACTTCATCGTCAAGAGCCTCAACAGCTACATGTCGCCCGACGTCTTCGTGCCAATCATGGTGAGACTCGACGACAAAGAAATCTCGCGAGATTACGAAACTATGATCATTTTTCGTTGTTCGCAGTACAAAGTCTTGCCCACGGAGGCCGTATTTTACGTCGACGATCCTAAAATAGCCGACAAATTGTACAACTGCGACAGAAAGATAACAGCCAGTGACGGTTTCAAGATTCTCGTCAGAGTAAAGCCCGGTTTTCCTAACGTCGATATCGACCAGACTCTGAAGGACAGGATGAAGCTGGCTATGGTCAAGAGATACTCGCAGGAGACGAACGCCCTCGATTTGTCAAAGTTTCACCAAGACCCTGGCGAGTATTTGAAACGGCGACGCGATCGATAAAATTTTTATCTAACGTTTCATCCAACGTTTCAGACCTCGTGGCGGACTATTTCTGCGCCCTCTTCCGACCCCTGATGCTGGTCGCGGTCATAGACATAGTCGCGGAGCACATACCGAACCTCGAAGCGCTTAATTTGGACGGAAATAAGCTCGCGATTATCGAGCGACTGAACGTTCTGACCACGAAACTTGCGAAATTGAGGATATTATACATCGGGGAGAACCGGGTGAGGCGGAATTCGGTGCGAAAGACGATCAAATCCTGTCCTACTTTCCTAACAGTTTTCTGAGTTGCAGATAAGAGAAATTAACCAGCTCGACGTCCTCAAGGAGCTGAAGCTAGAAGAGCTGAGATTGACCGGTAACCCGGTTTGTCTCAAGTACAAAGACCGACAGAGTGATTATTTCAGGTGATACGAAAATTTTCATTGTTTTCTACGTCGATCGATCAATTAACTGTCTGTCTCTCTCTTTCGATCTCTGATTACAACTAACTCCGAGCTTCCGGGCTTCTGGCTTTTATTTCTCGGCGACAGTGACGTGCGAAAGAGGTTTCCAAAGCTATTGAAATTGGTGAGCGAATAATCGACGTCTTTTATCTTCGAAACTTGGCGGCATTTAATCTAACGTTATTTTCAAGGACGGAATCGACCTGCCTCCCCCGATCCTGTTCGACGTCGCCGACGAGGGAACCAAGCTGCCGTCCACCAAGAGAATGTTCATCGTCAACGGAGAGGCGCAGAAGATCGCTGGTCAATTTCTCCAACAGTACTTCACGATATTTGACGGCGATAGTCGGCAGCCTTTGCTCGACGCTTATCACGAACAGGCGTGCTTCAGTATGACCGTGTCTTACGCCTACGGAGCTAACAAGTGAGTCCGAGGCGCGAGATTTGCCCCCGGAATCGAGCTAATCGCCGTTTGCTTCACAGACCGGAAGGATACCTCGCAGAGAACAGGAACTTGTTCAGAGTAAACGACAATGAGAAGAGAAGAAAACTCCTGAAGCAGGGAAGACTCCCCGTCGTCTCGTTCATATCCGAGATGCCAAAGACGGAACACGACTTGAACGGATTCACCATGGATCTGTGCCTGGTAACGGTACGACGATCCCAGACGATCGTTCTAATCTCGGAGTCTGATGTAAATGTGCGTTCGATCCACAGGAAAACATGATGCTGATCACGGTTACCGGACTATTCAAGGAACTGGATGGGAAGAAGAATCCGACCCGGTTCTTCAATCGAACCTTCGTCATTGTGCCGGAGGGCGGCGGCTACTGCATCAGAAACGAGCAGCTCCACGTCGGACAGCCAACCGAGGCACAGGATAAGGCGGCTTTTGCGAGTGTTCAGACGAATCAGGAGCAAGCACCGACGGCTTCTTCGATAGACGACTCTGCTAAACGCGAAATGACGATAGCGCTTAGTCAACAAACGTCTATGAACTTGGAATGGAGCTTTAAATGCCTGGAGGAAGTCAGTTGGAACTTTAACAACGCGTTGACGGCGTTTCAAGAATTTTTCAAACTTGGTCAAATACCCGCGGAAGCCTTTGCCAAGTGATCTTTGAGGGTTTTGAAGAATGTGCTTTTGTTTCAAGTCTCAGAGTTGATTCTCCCGTTGTTTATTTCTGTTATTTTTTTATTTTTATTCTTGTAGGATGTAAACAATGGTAGATACGACGGTCGAAGGAGGGTAGCTAGTTTGAAAAATTCGTCAAACTCATTATGACGGACTCATTGATCAGGAATCGAGATAAGAAAAGAAGAATTCTCTTTTTGCCTTCTCATTACTTACAGTATTTTTCCAAAGTCACGTCACGATGAGTTTAGCCTAATTTCGAATTTAATATACCCGAAAGAAAAAACGAAGAAATACCTTCACACATGGATTACGAAACTCTCTTTGTTTCTTCGTTTTTTTTTTCTTCTTCTCTAATATAATTACTCGATCATTCGTATCCAGCGTTGAAATCGTAGAAAATAAATAGGCTAAAAGAAAGAAGAATCTTAACTACAAAGACAAGAAAAAAAAAATATAGAATAAGAAAAAGAAAAAATGAAGAACGATAGTTGAATTTGTTTGTTATATCATAATTGAACAGTTAGTTGTAAGAATCGTGAATCCATTGACGATAATTATTATTTATTCATTTCTTCTCCGATCGATTTGCATCGCCGATACATCGTTCATAACCGGGATGAGCATGAAAAGTAACTTCATTTAATCCACATTATGATAAAATAGGAAAAGGAAAAGGAAAAGGAAAAAGAGACTAAAAAAACAATGAATAGCAATACTTAAAATATCTTTATTTATTTTTCTTATTTTCTGAACGTAATGACAATTTTTATTTTCCATTTTCAAACAATTTTTCATTCAAGAATCTAAAAAATATGAAAATTTTCTTAATAAACAAAAAATGTGACAATTAAAGAAGAAGAAGAAGAAGAAGAAAAATCGTCCGGCGAATATAGACAACGAATAATAATGAACAAAAATAAATCTGTCGTCAAAGATATGATAAAATCAACCTCGTATGTAACTCCGATCGGAACGATGATAGCGTGGTTCCAGGAAGAGGAGATAAATTGCAGCTGTTTTCGGAGAAACGATACGAATCCAAGTGAAACGTACGGTACGCTACGATCGAGTCGAAAGACTCGGAGATTAATAAATCTCAGAAGTGATATACCGTACATCTTCGAAAGTAGACGTACTGCGTTAACTGCGTTCTCGAACCGACGAAAAATCGAGACTGTTCTTTCCCCTTTGAAATGATATACGATGATGGAAGAAAGAAGAGAAGAAAAAATATATGTGTGTATCAACTAGTAATAAAAAATTAAAATTAAAAATCACGAGGTCGTCAACACTGTGCGAAGATTGAAATTTGAACGAAAGACAGTACGATATAATACGCAAAGAAAATTGCGAACGTATGAATCAACGATAAAAAAAAAAAAAAAAATTATAATTTACACTGTGGCGCTTAATTTAAAATTTGAAACAAAAAAAAAAGAATACAATAATGTATAATCATAGAAATATATTTCATGCTCATTTCTTGTATGACGAAGTAGAACAAAAAAACAAAAACAAAAAATTTCTATTGCATTTCATTTAATGCAGATAATTAATTTTGACTTTTTAGAATAATGACATAAAGAATATTATGAAAATTATATGAAAATTTTCATCGTTGAAGGATTCACACCATGATATTAATAATAATAATAATAATAATAATAATAGTAATACTACAAGCTAAGGTGTTTTATGACTCAAAATTTTATTATTTATTACTATTATTATTATTATTATTAACAGAAATAAGATTGTTCTATAACAAAGGATTAAATTAAAAATTGTGATTTAAAATTAAACGCGTAAAAAGGTAATAATTTTTTTCTACTAACGTTAGATTAGTATAATACATATATATTTAACAATAAAATAAATACGGTTTACGGTATGTAATATAAATATGCATAAATGTATAAAAGAAAAGACAACTAAATTTAAGAGTGTTGCAGTTTCAGTTACGTTGTCGATTTGTCGATTCGACTGTTTCAATAATGTTTTTTAATTTCACTCCTTTTAAATCATACGGTTCGAATATCGAAACCGTAAAAGTGTTTTTCAACGTTTGAGGGACGGAACGAAAAGAGAATAATTTTTATTTTGTTTTATTTCAATTTTATCATCGATGTTCCTCGATCATTTTTTAACTCAAAGAAGAGGAAAAAAAAAACGTTAGTTATGATCTAGTGTGCGTACCTGTATCGTTCTGTAAATATTGGTACATATTTTTATTTTATGCATAAAATATACAGTATACGCATCTACATAATGTGTGTGAGAGAGGCGAGGAGATTATAAAATCAATTTGATTATTGATTATTATATAAAAAAATAAATATTTTATCTTCTATAATTGTATAATTTATTGAGTTTTCTTAGAAGATCGACAGAGATTATGATTATAAACTATATTTTTGTTATCACTAAAATTGTTCTCAACAAAATTATTGTCAAAAAACAAACGAACTAAACAAGCCAAAAGGCATCCTGTCAAAATATTCGGTGGACGAATTTGAACTACTACGAACTACATGTTCATGATTTGATGTCATTCGAAATGGGCCATCCTGTATATATTGGGATCGAAAAAAGACTGACCTGCCCTCTAGTTCGAACTAATAAGTGCGGGATAGCCACGATTTTCAACCAATCAAACGAAGCAAATAGGCGAATATGGCGGCCGAGTGCGGGATTTTAGGTTAGGTTACGCCCCCAGTTTCGTTCCCAATATTAGAAGTTCAAATTCATACACCGGGGGGAAACCGTCGCCCCTGGAAGGAGTCCACGTGTCGATACCTCCTGAACCAGCTCCTCTCTGTGTCGAAAGAGCATGAGAGAGTGACTGGGGGAACGCTGATACAAGTTGGTCAGCCTTATCGTTCGGAGGTATCGATGCGGTCCCTGGTAGAGATACGTCGAGTTTTACTAGAATCCAGCGTAGAGCTGGCCAGTGAAACTGTATCTTCCGAAGACTAGAGAATTCAGTCGATATCGGGGAAGAAACCTTGGCAAGAAATTGTTCAAAACTAGATCTATAACTTGACTAGATTGTTGCCTGAAGTTATAACTAGTAAAATCTTCTTGATACTAGAAGAGACAAGCGTTACCGGATACTGTCCAGCAGTCCAGACAGATCTGGGCAGGAAATATTTCTACCAGGGACTTTACAGTCTTTACCTCATAACTAAATAATGGAATGTACAGTAATGCCCCTCAATAGTCAACTCTTCGGGACCTTCAAACCCCGCAATAGTCCGCATCCCCACCCAAATAGACGGAATTTACACACACACACAGTCTAGTAGGCCGCGCATGCGCCACTGACGGTAAGATCATTGAGGTTATGTATCAAATGTCTCAGTTTGATTTCGTTGTGCAGGTTATGTTATCATTTTTGGAGGTTTGTAACTGCCATATGTATGTTCGTCTGCTGAGAAACTCAGTTGTGCGCATGCTCTAAGAGGCGCCACTGAACAGGGTCTCAGGGGAATTGGGACTATGGAAGGAGAACTTCGCTGGCCTATTTCGGGGTCTCGAGAGGGGAAATTCGTTGACTATTGAGGGGTATGGACTATTGAGGGGTTGACTATTGAGGGGCATTACTGTACAGTGAAAAGTGGTGTACTGGACCAGGTTTTGATTAAATACTATGAGGTATGCATCGATGGATCGTCAATTTCAATTGGCATGGAGGGATACTCTTTCTCCAGTCTCCTCGGTGTCGTCTCCCACGTGTAGCGTCAGTTCCTGAAAACCAAGATACACGATATAGACAAGTGATTTGAAACCCGACGAGTGAATAGCGTGAATTTAATCGCTCACCGGATCTTTGGATGCCTTTGCTTCTTCCAGCTTCTTCGATCGTTTGAAGAAACCAGCCTGAAATTGGACGAGGAGTGATATCGTGACATGGAAGTGTGATCGTTGCCAGACACTTACCTTGTATAGAATGAACGCTAGAAGACACAAGAGAAGGATACCGAAGATTATCGAACATGGTAAAATCCATTTGGCCATAGTCCCCGGCTCCATGTTGACCGAATGGTTCAGGGTCGTCGAAACGTTGGCCGACCTGTTTGAGGAAATCATATTTTATACATCAATGAAGAATGAACTCGTCCGGGGATGAATTCTCCGATAAATGGCGTACGCCATACTTGAAGAGTGATGGAGCAATTATAACGTGACTCACGCAGGGGGTTTGAAGTCTAAAAAGGTTTGTCCCTCCATCTTGAGTTCAGCGCTCGTGTGGAACTCGATTGTCGGAGGTTTCTCGTCCGCTGGAAGATGAAAGAAAGAAGCAGAGATAAGACAAAGAGCAATCACTGTAAAGAATCGGCGCAACTCCGATGGCGAAGGAAAAAACATCGCGGAGAGACGTCAAATGTAGCCAGTGCAGCTTACAGGTGTTGAAAACTCCGGTGTCAAGGGTCATGTCCAGGACCATGTTCGCAACGTCGGTCTGGGGTCTTTCGAGGTTGAAGTGACATTTGACGAACTTGCACTCTACACCTTCCGTCGAACAATTCAAGTAAATTGTCCTCCGAACTTTCTCCACATCGTCTATGACCGCCTTTCCATCGCCGTCGTCGGGAACTTTGCGACTGGTCCTCGGCTTACCACCCGAATCAGTGTCATTGTCACTGACAGTGCACTCGTAAGTTGTTCCAGAGCCATCTATGAGCTAGATAAAAAAATAATAAAAAGCAATTGGATTAACTATGTCATCGGATGTATCAGGAATACGTTATCAATCGATGTTCACCTTGGGATCGTTGATTTTCAAAAACGAATAGTTCCCACCCCTCACGGAGGTCGGCACCTTGACAGTCAAGTACGCGCTGTGAATTGGGCTCGGGCCAGACCTGAGGACTTGGTACGAGTGCTGAATGGAGACTTTCGCCTTGTCTCTGGACCAGTCATAGTTCAGCTCTTCCTTGTCTGTCGCCCTGTGAAGAGATCATTGATGATACGTTGATGAACGAACGTGGGTTGAAATGATTGATTGAACTTACCCAGTGAGAGAGACGTTGGCTAAGCTCTTGGTGGCCAATCTGCGAGGATCAAGATCCGTCTTATTGTCATCATCTTTACTCAGTGCTCGTATTCTGAAGTACAAATTTTCTCTGGCTTTCGTTACAAAGACGTCTTGCATATTGAGGCCTATTTCAATACTTTTCTGCAATTTCAGTTACATACATGCGTCAGTATTTACAACAATGCGAGAATCTCGCATGTGGAAAACAATTTACCGGTTTTTCTTTTCGGATGGGATCGGTAACTTCGCACGATAATGTGACGGTGTCACCCGTTCTGGACTCTGCGCACTGCTCTATAGTTTTTCGAAGCTTAACTCTGGGCGGCATCTGGACGGTTACCTGGGTCTGATGTGCCGGCTCACCGTCGTTTACCACCGTCAGGGTTAAATTCACGTCGCCGGATCCGACCACCCACGTGCCATCCGGTCTGGGAAGCAGCAGAAAATTGTTGTCATCAGTCATTGAACTTCGACAACACCAAAATCCGTCGTAGCAATCTTACCCGGTATTGCTGAAGTTGCTATCGACTGACAGGTTCGCATGACACACCGGAGCATCCCGGCATCCCGTGTTGAAGGAAAGAGTGTATGATTTTATTGCATTCAAGTTTCTTCTATTCAGCACTGGGGTGAGTTTTTTCTCACTCAGATCTGAAATTAGAGGTCAGATAAGTTGAAGGTGAGCGATGCTGACGTATATGTGTATGAAAATAACGATGAACAAGGAAGAACCTTTTTTGATAACGTGGGTAACGTCGATAACGATTGAGGGAATCTCTTCGTCTTCGGGAATACTGAGGATTTTGCTCTGCAAGGATAATATGAATATTTAAAAATATAAAACGTCCATGTACTGTACGAAGTTCTCAATACTGCTGCTAAGAATATCTGGATGCTCACCGTGTTCAAGAATATCGTTGTGTCAACACAATCCCGTTTGTCGCTGATAAACGAATGGTTGAATTGCTTCAAAGATCCACCTATGGCCCGATTATACTTTTTGTCCACTGTCAGATTGAACGACAGATCTGTACCGACGATAAACCACGTTAGTTTACATTTATGTTGTGGAAAGTGGATAACGATCACTGGCCACCAATTTAGCGATTACCTTGAGTGTTTGGCACATCTCGTCCCCCGTACGTGAGACACATACTGAGAATGAATTTTTCGTCGGTTTTTTCCAACAAGTTTGGATTCGCGATTAGTTCAATGTTCGTCGTGATGACAGTTCTGCTGTGCAGTACGACGACGTGGCCTGATTTGTACGCGCCAATCGCCAGGTCTTGGTATCTGCGGGGTTCAATCAAGGTCAATACAGAAGTCGAAGAGGGTGACCATGACTCCACCTCATGGTTATGGACAAATCCAAGACCGTTTACCCATTGCCGTCAATGTCTGCGGGACGCGACAGAGAGAATCCGAATCGTTCCATTGGATAATTGAGGCTGAACTCTGACGGTTTGATCGTCTGCGTAATCTGGCTTGAAGGATCTTTCGTTCCAAAATCAGAGCTGCCGTAGTAGATGTAGACAACGCCCGAATCTTCCCACGGAGCGCTCACGATCAGATCTACACATTGGCACGAAGAGACATTAATCTGGTGTATAGAAACTATGGTCACCTATAAGCTTCCGTCTGACCATCAAGTGCATTGCTGTGTATTATGGTCGTGGGAGTCTCACCTGAGAAACCGTCTCTGTCAAGGTCAGAGGAGGCCAGGGTGTAGCCGAACAGTCCATTCGCCGCTTTGCCTTCGAACGTTCCCACTTTCGTTAAAGTCCCCTGAGATAAACGACAAAAACAAACAATTAATTGGTGGTACAGTCGACAAAAAATGGCCATAGCATTAATTCAACATCAAGTCATGGACAAGCTCAAGAAGATTTTGACGAAGAAGGAGGAGCCCGAGGGAGAATGAGGCTCGAGGATTTTTTGCCTTTGAAAAAAAAGTCGCGCCGAAGATAAGACAGAGGTTGGACTTGGTCCCCGCGATGAACTTACTTGTCTATGGCCATGATATGTGTATACACGACCGGAGTCTCTTTTGCCGAAGTGTGGTGCACCAACAGCGAGATCATCGCAACCGTCGCCGTTGAAGTCTCCGGTTGTCAAGCTCGCGCCAAAGTATTCACCTAGTGTCGATCCGTCCATTCGGATCGCGTTTGATTTACTTTGAGAAATTGGTTCAAATATCATGACCTGGAGAGACAAAATTATTTTCAACAATGAACATTTGTCGCCCTTTAATGATTTGCTACCGGTATCCAAACTCACCCTGCCCTTGCGCGACCACGCTGGTGCTCCAGCCGCATAACGCAGTCTTTTGTCTCCAAAATACCTTCCAGAAGATACGGAATAACCTGCGAAATTCAAACTACTTCGTCAGGACGCAAGGACTCGCGTCTGTTGATAGACTCAGAGTGCTGTATGTATGTAGTACATGTTCCGATACAGTATAAAATCTGGATAACAGCTGCGGATATGCATGGGAAGGAACGAACCGAGCTGATCCAGTCCATCTGCGTCGTCCCACAAGTTGGGCCCGTCAGCGTACTTTGTTGTGATATGCGCATTGTTCACTCCCGGTTGTCCTATGATGTGAGTAACCTGGTCCCGTTCATCCTTTCCGGAGTAGTGGACTGAGAACCCTTCCACGACGCTGAAATTGCTGTCTATTTTTCAAAATGGACAAAAAAGTATTCAACAATCAATACTTGAATATGCCATCATTCGGTTTGAAAAATATCGAGCCATCGCAATATGTATTATACTCTGAGATGGCTGGTTCAATCAATTACTTGAATGTGTATACTACCAGAAAAGTACTCAGATGAGAAGAGGAAGTTGCATCAAACACGTGACCTACACGGTTTGATCGATGAATGTCTTGGGCGTTCGTCATGAAGAGTATTTCTACAATCGTCAGCTAAATTATCCACGCAGAATGGATCGTAGATCCAGGGAAACTTGATTCATACTTTCATCTCTTAAGTAATGTTTAACCGCAGTATACTTCCTTCGAGTTTGTGAAACGACTGTTGTATTCATTGTAATCATATTTAACTGCGATAAATAACGTAACAGTAACGAGAATTCGTTGGGAATATACGCTTCTGCATGATGTCATACCACGATATGACATCGAAGATTGATTTCGGAGTATGATACACCAGCGCTGAACGTGACACAGTGTCAAACATGGAAGTTCCTGCTTTTAGATGATGTTATCGTTATTGTATTTTCACCCCAAAAATTGAGAGTTAAGTTTCCACTAGATTTCTACCTTTGAGGTCTAGAGAACCGCATCCAACAGTTTCCAATTCATGAAACCGTATACGTAGTACGTATAGCCTTTGGGCGAAATCGCACCAGTTTGGAACACGTCATCTCTATAGAAGGGGGTCAATGTGTATCGAAAGATATTCGTTCATCACTTACTTTCGAAGTTGTCAGGTTCACGTAGATGGTATAGAGTGTTGCTTTCGAGATTTGCTGCGTAGCAGGCACCGTGCATGAACTTCACATTGTGCTCAAATCGTGAAGAATGGGCGGGAAGGACCAGTGTTTGCGGCGCGCAGGCCTGTGAATGGGATACCGAAACGATAATTCTGAGTATCTCTGAAAATGGTGTCACTGAGAAGCTAAAAAAGAGAAATCCTCTTCGTCTGATTACCATAAACTCCGAATTCTCTCCCGTTGCCATGCTACCACCCAGCCAATGTGGATTCCTGGCATGTTCGTCCGTGTGTTCGTCCTTGTGCTTGAGCGGCTGGCACGAGGAACTTTGTTGGTCTTTTGCACTGCAGCGATACACCTTGCCTTCTCCTCCAGTGGAATTTGGTGCTCCAATGAACAGGCTGTGGATGTGATCGAGCCTCATTCATCGTCTTGTCGTAGATTGATAATGTCAAAGTACTTACAAATTAGAACTGAGAGATACGCTGTACCCAAAGTAATCATACTCTCCTGAATCCGGGTTCGCGTAGACACCAGGGTCACTGGTATCCACGTTGTATGAAAGAACGAAACACGGCGAAAGCAGGGAAACGAGCAGAGCCGCTAACATCGTTAGTAGCGGCTAATAAACGATCGACGAAGGACGAGGATATGACACAACTTCACTTATCACAAGCGTCTGCGGGTAACTGAGGAGACCGACTGACGGAAAACCCCCAGATCGTGCGCGTGGTGAGGCACAGGAGGAAAGAGATGTCAATGATACATAATTAGGAGTGGGGGAATTTGCGTTCATAGGATCATTCTTCTATTACAATCATGCAATAATTGCACCACAGTCACTATTTCCGGAAACGATCTATTGCCCGGAAATTGTCCAAGAATAGTATAATGTGTTGTATATTATTTATAACAGTAATGAGATAAGATTTATTGTAAAATTGTAAAATAAAAACTTTCTGTATGTTTCTCATATTTATTCACACATGAACCATATTTAACTTATGGTTCGAATACAGAGAACAATTTGATGGAACAAATGAGGTATTTGATTGGAATTGAGCGATACTGCGGATTCTCAAGATAATTTGGATGATTCTCGGGAGCTCTCGCCGCCTTCGGGTACTTGGCGGCGATTCTTGATGTAGCGACGATAAGAACCAGGAAGATTGCATAATCGCTTTCCCGGAAAGAAAGAACAGTGGCACAACTCGGTCCGATAACTGGATTCCAAGAATTAATGTTCAAGAAGTATCATGTTCAATGTAAGACGTAGTATTTCAATGGATTCCGCATGAATTTAGTAACACAGATATTCAAAAGACTATAATATGTATGTAAATTCAGTCGGTTCTGGAAATAGAATACTCGTCGAATACCAATAACCTCAGTCACGGTGTAATATGACTCATTTAACAAATATATAGGGTGTCCACGAGCCGAGTGCTTTCATTTGACTCGTCTATTCGGGATGATAAATACTAAACATGGATGAAGATACCTCTTGCAATATTTAGTGAGAGTAGAAAGTTGTTTCTGCCCAAAAATTTCGCAAGATGACTTCAAAAATTGAATTACCTGGTTCGCTGTCACCCTGTATGTCGCATGCAGTGGAGTATACTCACGATCAGTTCCGAGTGCCGGACGCCAAGAGCAAGGTCAAGACGCCCGCGTGAGTCAGCTACGACCACACTTACAAACAACTCAATTCGATAAGCGACCGTTCTACGAAGACTAGTCACTGAAACAGTCGGTAGCTTCCGATCACGAATCTCGCAACCAACTTCGAACACTTTCCTGTTGGACTTGAACGATGTCCATTTGCCTTCCATTTGGAATCAATGGATGTAACAACAAGAGAAAAATTTAACTCCTCGGGCTTAATTCTGATAAATTCTTCTCCTGCGAGAAGAAGAAGCTGCTTTATGATTGTCCTGAACTATGCTTATCACCGTTTACACCGGTAATGAGGGCCCTGCATGACTGACGGATGAATCCATGGAGACTTCTGACTCAAATTTCACTGTAATGTGAATTTTTTTTTTTTTCAATGCTTCATACACTTGGAATTTTGTTCATACTAATTGTGATTAAATCACGCATTTAGTTCTGGGACAATGTGTTACACCAGTCGTATGTCAGCTTTACCAAAGTCATTAGCAGAACGTCGGGGAATGTCATCACAAAACCGCAGAGCTTGTGGCTTTGATTACGTAGTACCGGTCTGAAATCGCATGAAATCTATCTCGGAAAGTTCGTATAGAGTCTTGCATGAATATATCCTTATATGTTGAGGACTCTTCTGCGATTTGGTGACGTAATTTGCAGGAATATCGTGGCGGAATCTTGTGTGATTCGATCAATAGTATTTTATCCTAAAAATCATTGTGAAATTGTGAAGTCCTCTGTGGCGTAGATGAGAATTCTAATTCAGATAAATGTGACACAATCGAGTAACTTGAATCCGAACTGAATGAGAGACTAACTAGAATGTTGGTTCTCCTGAAATGCTCACCCAGTATTTTGGCGGTAATTTACACTGTTCGAAACACTACGTAAGTTTTTCTTAAAAATGATAGTGAAATTTTGTACATACGCGACTGCTGACTCAGATTCACAGCTCTACTCGCATCATTTTCATTATATAGATATTTCGGAAGGAAGTGGTCACTTGGGAGGAAGTAAAAGTGGAAGTGGAAGTGGAATTCACTTCCTTTCGAAATGTATGATGTAAATGATCTTTATGTGGTAGTGGTCGGTCGTTAAAAAATGAACACACCTGACCCATACCGGAGAATCTTCCGATTACTGATCTCCCACGGGTCACCGATGGTAAAATTCTGATTCCTCAATAATTTTCACGTTGCCGTATTCGGTATATGGTTCAGGGCTTCTCCAGGAGCTCCACAATTGAAAAAATAAAACTGTTGTGCTCCATTCAGACTATTAACGATAGTAAATATCGAAAACTGGAAGCGTGAAATTATATTCAGGTATATTGATATATTAACTTATTTTGTACCAATTTTTTATGGGGAGTTTTGACGGGTTCTTCAATTTTTGGCGGAATCCGCCCAGATATCGAAAAATAGATCATCGACGTAGTATCCAGACCAGTTATAAACGTTGCACCGGAAAATGTTGAGGAGTTGGTCTATAAACCATCAAATTTCATTGATTTTCGGAGACAAAACGGATCAGTCGACTTTCCGCGTAATTGGAGTCGCCGGAGTCGGTCAGGTCTCGAATGCTCCGCGGGTCTCCAAATTTCAGTACCGAATGGCTAGCAAATCAAAATATTCGCCGAGAAGGATCCATCAGCTTCTGTTATCAGCCTCAAATTGACCCGTTGATCCCTTATCTTACTAATTATCCAATTACGCAGTGTCGTCGGTCTCAATTTGATTGAATTTGGTTCATTGAATATTTATTTATTTATTTATTTTATTTATTTACGGGAAATTCCCTTTACATTTGAAATAATAATAATAATAAGAGGCACCTAAATAATAACAAGAGTTAGTGCATATTTGCAGAGATGCGGATGAAAACACAAAAAAAAAAAGAAAAATTAAAATTAAATAACATATGATAAATAATCTAGGCGAGAATACAATTGTTGTTCGTCCAATAACATACCTATATATATATGATCAAAATAATCGCGGCAGACGACTTAAACTGCTGCTGTGCAACTATCACGCAGCTCCAAGACAAAAAAAAAACTCCCCACGTAATTCTTAAAAATAATTATTCAATCAACGATTCACCGACAATTAACGTTCGCATCAGTCCATCATTCACGAACGATTACAGTACACAAGATTCAAAAGATCGCGCGTCATTGGATAAGCTACCGTGGCGCCCTCTACGCCGAGCTTGACAACAAGACGGAACCCGAATATCGGTGAAATGAAAGTCACGTGACCTCGATATGAGGCTGATGATTTACACTTGGAATTTTCAAACGCTATTTTCTCAGCCAAAACACATTCGATTGATGTGAAATTGATATCAGTGACGTAGAAAAACGTAACGAACGGCTTCATGATCGTGGATTTTCGAAAATCGAGACGTAATAACAGTTTTTTTCAAAATATTGTTCCGTCATCCAAGGAAGTGCTGCCTCTCCCCACGAGGGGCAGCACCTCCTCGGGTTACGGAACAACATTTTTACACAAAATTCTTATTATGTCTTTCGATTTTCGAAAATCCACGATTGGCAGGCCCTTCGTTCAGTTTTTCTACGTCACTGATATCAATTTCACATCGATCGAATGCGTTTTGACTGAGAAAATAGCGTTTTAAAATTTCAAGTGGAAATCATATCGAGGTCACGTGACTTTCATCTCACCTTAAGGATTACAGTAATATGTGAGGCTAATGATTTACACTTGGAATTTTCGAACGCTATTTTCTCAGCCAAAACACGATCGATCGATGTGAAATTGATATCAGTGACGTAGAAAAACTGAACGAAGGGCTTCATAATCGTGGATTTTCGAAAATCGAGACGTAATAACAGTTTTTTCACAATATTGTTCCGTAATCCAAGGAAGTGCTGCCTCTCCCCACGAGGGGCAGCACCTCCTTGGGTTACGGAACAATATTGTTACACAAAATTCTGATTATGTATTTCGATTTTCGAAAATCCACGATTGGCAGGCCCTTCGTTAAGTTTTTCTACGTCACTGATATCAATTTCACGTCAATCGAATGCGTTTTGACTGAGAAAATAGCCTTTGAAAATTCCAAGTGTAAATCATATCGAGGTCACGTGACTTTCGGATCAACTACACAATACACATCCACATGTAGCGAAGGGACTTGAAGAGAGGCGTGCGTCGGTGTCCGGCGAATTTCGATGTAAAATTACCGCATGAAAGACCAAAACTAGTTAATTTATCCCGTCGATATGTAAACATAAAAAATGTCAAGCGTACCTGTGTTGAAAAAATAATCAACGACGTTATACCGCAAACTCGGAATCTTCGCTATCTAACTCACGATCGTTCAAAATCGTCTGCTACAGAAAAGTCCAGTCTCTCATCACAGGCTAACCCACGCTTCGATCACATGACAAAAATCGGCTATAACGGACGCAGCAACGTTCATTGAGGGACAAAGTCGAGTCTCGGTAACGTAGAAACTCACTCTAACTAATTAGCCGCTAAAAACTGACCAAAACCCCCGAAAATTAGACTCCAGAAAAAATAATTCGATAACATAACCTAGAAATCGATATTTAAAGCCACTCAAAACTCATTAAAACCCCCGAAAATCAGACCCTAGGTTAAAAAAATCGTCAATCATGACCTAGAAATCGATTAAAAAATATCTATTCACGTCTCAACGCTCAATCCGACTGCCCTGAGGTTCAAATTCGTTGATTATGCCCGTTTCAAGGTGCCCGCAGGCCTCAGAATCTCAAAACTCGCCAAATGTGAAGATAATCCGAGTCGTCGCTCGCAATTATCGCTTTCATTCAGCCATGAGCATCGGTCCGGGCGACGTGGGGGGTTCCCTGAGGGAGGCGCTGTACGAAACGCTGAACGGGATCCTGTCCCCCCACCGGGAGACGCGGCAGGCCGCCGAGCAGCGCATCCAGGCGCTCGAGGTGACGGAGGAGTTCGGCATCCACCTGACCGAGTTCGTGGTCGACCCGCGCGGCCAGCTGGCCATCAGACAGCTCGCCTCGGTCATACTGAAGCAGTACGTCGAGACGCACTGGTGCTCCCTGGCGGAGAAGTTCAGGCCGCCGGAGATAAAGCCGCAGACCAGAGAGAAGATCAAGGAGCTCCTGCCCCTCGGGTTGAGAGAGTCGATCAGCAAGGTGAACGCAATGTTCATTCGGCTTCCAGAGGACGACTGATCAGCCGTATCGTTGTTTTCCAGGTCCGGACGGCTGTGGCGTACGCGATATCCGCGATAGCCCACTGGGACTGGCCCGAAAACTGGCCAGGGCTCTTCGATATCCTGGTGAACTGCCTGAGCGGAGAGAGCGAGTTTGCCGTACACGGGGCGATGAGGGTTTTGACAGAATTCACTAGAGATCTGACGGACACTCAGTTGCCTAACGTCGGGCCGGTCATACTGCAGGAAATGTACAGAATATTTCAGGGGGAAAACGTAATATATTTTCGATGGTTTCGCAGTTATCGGCGTTGTTCTCGTTGCAATTCGAGGAAACTGCCGCTTCGGTCGAGGCGCTGTTCACTTGGGAAGTCTTATGTACACGGTCTCGAAAGTCTTTGGAATTCTTTGGAAGTCGGAAGTCACCTGTACCCAAAATCGAAGTGAATAGCCCCTCGGCTTCGGTGGTCTGAGGACCGATTCCACGGTTTTTGGACCAAAAATTCGATCAATCGTTTAGTTTTTTCAATTTTTAGTCGCATATATTTCACGATTTTTATATTCTGGACAGTTTATCGGCTATCATTATCATTAGAATTTGATATTTTGTTAAGAAAAACGTGCGAATCTGTTAAATATTTTAATTCTGACTGTTTTTGGACTCAAAAATGATGAATTTTTACAAATTTAACGCCCAAAACGTTCTAAAAACATGAAATTTCTATGACCCTATTTTTTATTTCGCAAGATGAGCTGTTTTTGGCATCAAAAAATCGAAATTAGGTCCCCGAATCGTTCAGTTTCTACACATTCGATACCTAAAAACGTTTATTCAGCGTTTTCATGGTCCAAAATTCAATAATTCGTTAAAAAAAAATGAACTATCTACCATATTCGTTTGAATAACTGTTTTTTAGCATTCAAACAATAATTCTCATCTTCAAATTTGATATTTTGTTAAGAAAAACGTGCGAATCTGTTGAATATTTTAATTCTGACTGTTTTTGGACTCAAAAATGATGAATTTTTACAAATTTAACGCCCAAAACGTTCTAAAAACATGAAATTTCTATGACCCTATTTTTTATTTCGCAAGATGAGCTGTTTTTGGCATCAAAAAATCGAAATTAGGTCCCCAAATCGTTCAGTTTCTACACATTCGATACCTAAAAACGTTTTATTGAGCGTTTTCATGGTAAAAAATTCAATAATTCGTTTTGACAAAGTTAAATATTTACCATATTCTGTTTTTTATCATTCAAACATTAAATCTTTGTCGATATTCTGATCTTTCACAAATTTGAACGAATATTCACAGCAATATTCCGTGAGAATCCGGGGTCGAGCCGTGGAAATATTCACGACGATAGGAACCCTGATAGCTACGACCGGTGTTTACCAGAAGGGTTTCACCCAGCAGTATCTTCAGCCCGTTATACCGATGTTTTGCGAAAAATTCGTTCAAAGTTTACGATCTGAAAACGGTCCGACCACCGACAGCGGGCTAAAGACTGACGTCGTGAAGGCGATAAACATGCTTATATCGAGGCTCCCGAAACACGTCTCTAATTTTTTGCCGCAAATGCTTCCGCCGATATGGGAAACTCTCTTGGACAGCGCCAAAGTATATCAGGCGGAGACCATAAACGGGGGCGGAGACATCGACAACAAGGATATCGACTCTGACGGTGAGAAAAGATTTTGAAAATTGACTCGAAACGATAATAAAACGATTCATTTCAGGGGAGATAATTAATTTCAACAATCTGATAATCGCGATATTCGAGTTCATCCACACTCTGGTTGATTATCAGAGGTTTTCAACACTCCTGGACAATTTACTGCCCGAAGTTTTGTTCTACTTGATTATATTCATGGAAATAACGGATGAACAAATTGAATTGTGGACAAATAACGCGAGTCAGTTTGTAGAAGAGGAGGAACAGTACGTGTTCGCCTACAACGTCAGGATCTCAGCTCAAGATCTACTCGTTGTGAGTTCTTGTTGGCTTTTATTCTCGATTAAAACGACTTTTTTAACTTCCGTTTCTATATTTCACAATCAGGAAAATAGTATAAACAAAATTTTTCATCACAAACGCACGTAAAGTCCGATTACACGCACGCTTGCGTGCGTAAAATCGAACTTTACGCACGGCGTGCGGAAAAAGGAAGTTATTGTGATCACCCCGAAAATGAAAATTTGAGTTTTCACTAAATCTTCACGTTTCGAGGTCCAAAGAATCACCTCCGACTATTTTCAGTTTGACGTCTGGGTGTGTGTGTATGTGCGTGACCAAATTTTTGTCCGCGCGATATCTCGAGAACGCGTGGTCGGATTTCGATAAACTTGGGCTCAATCGACGGGGCTTTTCTTAACTTAGAACTGATTAGATTTTGGCTTCGATCGGATTAGTGCTTTTTGAACCATTCAAATAACAAAATTCTAAAAAACGCAACAAAAATGACGATATCTTGAGAACGAATCAACGGATTTCAATGAAATTTGGTACCACATGGTTTTTTTGATCGCTGAACACGAATCCGAAGTCAGTTTTGCAAAATTTTCATTTGGCGTATTCGATGTGCTGCAAAAAAACTAAAAACATTTGGATTTGGATGAAACTTGGTACTCGCAGGTTTTTTGGGTCACTGATCACGAATCTGAAGTCAGATCAGCGAAATTCGAAATGGCGAGTCCGATTTGCCGGGAAAAATACTAAAAACATTCGAAATCTTACGGAAATTTGTACTCGAAGGTTTTTTGAACCGCTGATCGAGAATCTGAGGTGAGATTTACAAACTTCAAAATAGCTGAGAACAAAATAAATAACGGGAAGTTCGAAGGCTGGCTCATAGTCAGCCGAAACCCGCTTGTTATTATTTAAATTCTCCGATCGGAGACGATTCAGATAATTCTCGGTTCATCCAACAGGCGATCGTCAATCACTCCGAGGCAGCTGCGGCGAACGCTTTATGCGACGTTATAACGAAGCAGATCGAGGCAGGAAACGGGATGCGAGTCGGCGGGAACGAGGACTGGTGGAAATTGCACGAGGCTTCCATACTCGCGTTCGGATTGGTCAAAGACATCGTCGTCGAGAAGCAGCAGGCGGGAACGCTGCGGTTCGACGTCGTCGCGTTTCTCGAAAATGTCGTCCTCGCTGACCTCAATAATTCCGGTAAACGCGCGACGGACCCATAAAAAAGATCCTTGGATTCAAATCTTCGTTCGATGACAGAAAATTTCACCTAATTGGGAGAAAAATACGATTTGAATCACTTTTCAGGATCTCACCCGCTGCTATTGGGCCGTTGTTTGTGCCTCGGTGGTCAATACGCCCAGCAAATGCCTCCGGAAATGACGTCTCGTTTCCTCGAGGCCACCGTGAACGGCCTCCAAGAGAATCAGCCGGCTTGTATAAGGATAAGCGCGGTGAAAGCTGCGTATTGGTTCTGCGACGCGTTCGCCAAGGGAACCAACGGAAATGAAAATATACTGAGATCCCATCTGCCGTCGCTTTTCCAGGGTCTTTTCAATCTAGCCAGTCAAATGTCCGCGGAGGTTCTCACCCTCGTGCTGGAAAGCTTTGCGATCCTAGTTTCGGTGGGTGACGGAGGAGAAACGGAGATCGAAAATCGTTCATTTTTACTCATCGATCGCTTGAACCTTTTACAGCTGGACAAGGCCTTCACGGCTTCCATCGAATCGAAGATCTGCCCGCTGACGATAGCCGCGTTTGTTAAATTCCACAGCGATCCGGTCGTCCTCGGCGTATGCCAGGAAATATTCAGGGAACTGACGCTGAACCCAGAGTGCATCGGACCTCTGCAAACTCGATTAGTCCCAACTTTGGTCAGCATGATGAACGTCAGTCCGCTGGACAAGACCAAAGACGGTGAAAAAAAGGCTCCTCATCCCTTAATCTGCCAATTTTCGATTTTTAATCATCGTTTTTTATCGACTATAGAAGGAATCCGAGGCGTCGCCCTGGACGTTCTTCAAGTCCTGGTTCAACACTCTCCTCAGCCTCTCAGCAGCGCGCTGATAGAGAGCGCCTTCCCCGCCTCGTGCCACTGCGTCCTGAGCTCCGACGACAACGCGACTCTCCAAAGCGGAGGAGAAGTGATCAGGACCTATCTCTCCGTGGCTGCCCAGCAGGTGATCGGGCACAGAGACAGCGACGGACAGACCGGGCTTCATTATATTCTCCAGATAGTCGCTCAGCTGCTAAATCCCCAGGTGATAAAATACTTAATTTTATCTTCGTTGAAGAACGTTGATCGATGAACAAATTTTTCTTCTTCAGTCCAGCGAGTTCACGGCGACTTTCGTGGGGAAGCTGGTAACAACGCTGATAAGAAAAGCGGGTAACACGCTAGGCGAGAACATAGACCTCCTGCTGAAGGCGGTTCTGAGCAAAATGCAGCGGGCCGAGACCCTGACGGTGGTGCAGAGTCTGCTGATGGTCTACGCGCATCTTATAAACACGGAATTTGAAGCCGTGCTAAACTTTTTATCCACCGTTCCTGGACCGACGGGCCAAAGCGCTCTCGCCTTCGTTATGTCCGAGTGGGTCTGCAGGCAGCATCTGTTCTTCGGGGGATATGATAGAAAGACTGCTACTCTCGCCCTCTGCAAGATACTCGAGCACGGTGTCACGCACGACGATTCGAGACTCAACGAGATCACGGTCAAAGGGGATCAAATATTTTCAGGCGGAGACGACGGAGTCAGGACCAGAAGCAAGGCTCAGACTCAGCCGTACCAGTGGACGAACGTTCCGTTGCTCGTTAAGATACTGAAACTGATTATAAACGAACTTTCTAACGATATCGAGGCGGTGTGCGCGACCCAAGAGGGCGAGGTGCGTGGAATGAACGAGTCTCGCCGTGTTTCTATCGATCGAAGCTATATTTTTGTTGTTTGAATTCAGAAATCGGAGGAAGATGAGGACGAAGATGAACCGGAGGAGATTCTCGACCCGGGAACGGAAGTGAATCTGATACGTAGGTCGTTTTAATCCTGGCAAGAGGTGGAAATACGAATTTATATTGTCTTACGATTTACAGAAGACCTCGACGACGACGAATCCGAGGACGAAGACCCCGAGTTAAAGAGCGATCCGGTATACCACATGAACCTGAGCCAATATCTGAGGGATTTTCTGTTGAATTTTTCTACGCATCACTGCTTCCCGGCTTTTTATCAACATTTGAATGTACCGGAGCGGAGATTGCTGACCAGTCTGAGCATCGGTCCGGCGTTTTCTTAGCCGTCGTCGATCAAAGATTGAAGTATTTTAAGTTCTGAAAAGCGCTTCCTTGACTCGAATCGAGTCTGAGAACTTTTGTTTTATTTTATTTTTTTCTCTTTAGCAACAAGACGTTGAAACGTTGTACAGATTATTTTTTTTCTATCATTTATTACGAATGCTGAATGTGTTACTTATTGCTTTAATTAATATAAAAAGTATTGTTGATCAAAGTATGATTATTTTTTTTTTTTTTTTTCGAAGGACGAATTAATAGTTTATTTTATCATGTTGCTATTCTTTCGTTTCTTTATTCTTCTTGATTATGAAAGAGAAGAATTGAGTCTCTAATAAAGACTAAAAGTTGTAAAAAAAAAAATATTGATTCCCTTCACGTGTTGAGAAAAATTTCACGGTGGCCAATGTGGTCAGGGAAAAGTCGAGGAATCTTATTTTGAAGACAAGACAAGTTTTCGAATCGCTTGTCCTTCTCCAAATATTTGTTTCTCGTTGTCTATGTTGATTTTCTTATCCCCATCGACCTCAGGACCTTCTGAATGTCTTCTAATTCCCACGATAGAAGCATTGGAAGATGATTGATGGCGAATGACGAGCCTGGAATTGATAGTTTGATTAAATTTTGGAACAATAAGCAATAAGCGATAAAATACACATCTAAAATCGTTTATAGAGATAATAACGCGTCAGGATGAACACGAAGACGTCTGATTACAAGTTTGAAGTCGTTCTAGGCTCTGGATCATTTGGGTAAGTTCATATATTGTATACACTTTGAATTATTCGACTTTAAAGACACAATTTTCTTGAAATTAGGTGTTCAATATATTGAAACTTATTTTCTTTTTTCCTTTTTACTGATTTTCTGGATTATAAAAACGATTATTGACCTTTTCAAATTTTTTTTCTATCAAAATCAGTTGAATAAGCGCTTTCCGATCGATTGTGACGTAAGAATTCACAGTTTCGGCGCCATATTTGAATAACCTCACTTATTCTCTTGACAGAATGATAGAATTTTGATATTTTGTGAGAGTCATTGTCGTATTACGGATAGTTATTTTTATAGACTATAAATATCAATTGAAAATTGATCAATTTTCAAACGCCACGTGACGTCAGACGGCAACTCGGTCGCCATGTTTATTCCATCGGCCAATAAAACTGTGCGTAAAAGGTGCTGTGTGACGTCACGCGGGACCGCGAAATTCAAAGGCTGTATAGAAAAAATTCGACTTACGTGCAAAAGGAAGTATAAAAAATTAAGTATTAGCCGTTTTTCATTCAATCGTGATCATATAAATCCTTCAATCTTCGATCTTGACCCATGGCTTTTATCATTTTTAACATTTCAGACGAGTTCATCTAGTCAGGAGATTGAAGGATAAAAAAACGTTCGTAATCAAGGAACAGGATGTCAGCCCCGAGGCGAAGGCGACTTACGAAGTATGTGAAGAATTTTTTTTTTTTTCGACTCTATTTTAACGTTTTTTCAATTCTGAAAAGATGGTCGTGGCCGAGGTACAGTGTTTAAAAAAAATGAGACACCCCAACATAATCGCCCATCACGGTGCCTGGAACGAGGGGAGCAGGGCTTACATCCTGATGGAATATGCGAGTCGTGGGACCCTCAAGGATCTTTTGGAAAGACGAAAGAGACCGTTGAAAAAAGAGGTTCGACTATAGCAATTTTTTGTTCGTTGGTCGTTTAATTATTATAATATATTAATAGATTTCCCCCCTCGTTTTTGTATCGCAGGATGCTCTCTACCTGTTTTCCCAAGTGGCCCTAGGCGTCCATCATATTCACTCGCAGAAGATTCTTCACCGCGATTTAAAACCAGAGAATATAATGCTCACCGGTCGTCTGGGGGATATCGTGAAAATTGGAGACTTTGGGGTGTCCAAGAGTATCAGAGAGTGAGTGCGATATCTTCATAAATGTCCTTAAAATTAGAACCACGAGATAAAAATTCGCTGAGACCTGATTTTTTTGTTTGTTTCGAGGAGTTAACCACTCTTGAAGTCCGGTGTACAACAGTGTGTGAAGTCCCAGAAGTCCCGTGAAGTCCTTGAAGTCCCGTGAAGTCCTTGAAGTCCCATGAAGTCCCGTGAAGTCCCATGAAGTCCCGTGAAGTCCCTTGAAGTCCCGTGAAGTCCCATGAAGTCCCTGAAGTCCCGTGAAGTCCCTGAAGTCCCATGAAGTCCCATGTAGTCCCGTGAAGTCCCGTGAAGTCCCTTGAAGTCCCGTGAAGTCCCATGAAGTCCTTGAAGTCCCTGAAGTCCCATGAAGTCCTTGAAGTCCCTGAAGTCCCGTGAAGTCCCGTGAAGTCCCATGAAGTCCTTGAAGTCCCTGAAGTCCCGTGAAGTCCCTAAAGTCCCATGAAGTCCCATGTAGTCCCGTGAAGTCCCGTGAAGTCCCTTGAAGTCCCTTGAAGTCCCGTGAAGTCCCGTGAAGTCCCGTGAAGTCCCATGAAGTCCTTGAAGTCCCTGAAGTCCCGTGAAGTCCCTGAAGTCCCATGAAGTCCCATGAAGTCCCGTGAAGTCCCATGAAGTCCCGTGAAGTCCCTTGAAGTCCCTTGAAGTCCCGTGAAGTCCCGTGAAGTCCCATGAAGTCCTTGAAGTCCCTGAAGTCCCGTGAAGTCCCTGAAGTCCCTGAAGTCCCGTGAAGTCCCTTGAAGTCCCTCCCGTGAAGTCCCGTGAAGTCCCGTGAAGTCCCATGAAGTCCTTGAAGTCCCTGAAGTCCCGTGAAGTCCCTGAAGTCCCATGAAGTCCCGTGAAGTCCCTTGAAGTCCCTGAAGTCCCGTGAAGTCCCTTGAAGTCCCTTGAAGTCCCGTGAAGTCCCGTGAAGTCCCATGAAGTCCCTTGAAGTCCCGTGAAGTCCCGTGAAGTCCCGTGAAGTCCCATGAAGTCCTTGAAGTCCCTGAAGTCCCGTGAAGTCCCTGAAGTCCCATGAAGTCCCATGAAGTCCCTTGAAGTCCCGTGAAGTCCCTTGAAGTCCCTTGAAGTCCCGTGAAGTCCCGTGAAGTCCCTGAAGTCCTGAAGTCCCGTGAAGTCCCTTGAAGTCCCGTGAAGTCCCTTGAAGTCCCTGAAGTCCCTTGAAGTCCCTGAAGTCCGATGAAGTCCCTGAAGTCCCGTGAAGTCCCTGAAGTCCCGTGAAGTCTTGAAGTCTGGTGTACGCCATTTTTCGGAGTGGTTCACCCCTCGGTTTGTTTCAACACCAACATCATGTTGTAAGATAACAAAAATCAATTTTTATTGAACTAGAAAATCGGTTGGAGCTAGTCTCGCCGGTTCCTACTACTTCATGGCCCCCGAAATGCTTCAGGGTGAGCCTTGCGATTTCAAAGCAGACGTTTGGAGCACCGGAGCGATCCTCTACTGGATGATCACCTTCGAGCTTCCATTCCCAGCCAAGGTGAGTCGTCATCATCTTCTATCATCTTCTGTCGTCATGAACCTGCTCCCATCCTCTGACGCAGAATCTGAAGGACTTGATCGAGGCTGTCTGCGGTGGCAAAGTCCGTCCCCTGGAGGAGCCAGTTTCCCCCGATCTTGTGAGTCTGATATCAAAACTGCTCCGGAACAATCCGTCCACTCGCCCGACCACGGATCAGCTGATGCTCTGCCCCTATCTGATCCCATTCGTGATTCGAGTCCATCTGAATCTCGGTCGAGTGGCCGTCGCCCGTCGGGTCGATCCGGACGTCAAGAAGCTCGACGTCTTTGGAAGCTACTTCAAGAAGCTTTAATATCCAGTGTACTCGTCATCCGTTTTATAACTGTAAAATATAATCCCAGAAGAATAAAAATAAAAGAGTCTCTTCATATTCTAGTTGGTAATTTATTTAGTCACGCGATGATTCATCGCGGAAAAGCGTGTGAAATTTATCAATGATCTTTTCATAGAACAATTCAAGCCTTTGTTCGACTCTTGGATTAAATTCCACAGCAAATTCAGCCTCGTTGTTGTAATCGACGATGATTCATGAAAGAAGAAGAAGAAGAAGAAGAAGAAGGCAGCACTCAGAGTCTACTGAAAACAGCTTAAAGTGACTTTTCACTCCAAAAAATAGGAAAAATCCCAGTTCTGGACAAGCTCAGGTCGCGCCTGCAGGTCGTGATCTCATTACACAACGATAAGCATCGCGCGCGGTGTCGAACAATGTGTTCCGTGATCTATTGTGCCTAGGGAGCGGGGGGTATCGAACCCGAACGTCAAGGGGGCCCATGCATGACGAGCGGAAGTTGAGACCGGAACTACAGAAACTCGATAACGCGCGATTTAATACCGCATTACTTTCCATTGCGGTATAAACACTCGGTCGAATCAGTAGTCGCAACGTCGATCGAACTACCATGATCACCAATGAAGCCAGTGCGACTCTGTCGAGTCTGAGATGAACGTCATCAGTGTTCAAACAGAATAAGTCGAAACGTTAAAACAATGACAGTTTTTCTAGTGCTTTTGTGTGTGTCGAGAGTCTTGAGCGCGACCTGGTACCCCGGGGGCGAGGAGCCGATGCTGGGGGAGCAGATCGACCTCGTAGACGTCGGGTCCGGGGTTCCGGTCGAAAAGTCCACCCAGAATTGGTCGGAGACCGAGGGGGTGACTGGTCCGAGCGAAGATACGGACCCTCTTCAGGGTCCACCGACCCCTTCTAACCCTTTGGTCCCGATTGGCCCTCGGGAAAGAGAACCGTTCGACGAGGTCGAACACATCGAGCCCAAGCAGTGGACCGAGAGGCCGAAGGACCCACCGGGACAGGGGGGTCAGGGGTTTCAGACCACTACCCAGTTCTCGACCCCGAGGAAGAGCACAAGCCCTACGACCCTTGCGCAGAGGAACCCGTCCACGCAGAGGTAGGAGGCGGTTATTTCATACCACGGGCTGGTAGCGAGTACTTTTGCCAACTTTTTCCAAGATTTGATCACTGACGAGTCGCAATTTATGATGTCTGATTTTTTCCCACCGCAATCTACCCTCTCCGGCACTATGAGCGCTGGCGTCGCTCTTCGCCACCGTTCAAGGTCAAGCAGACATCGAATGGCTCATGTCTGAAACTTGTCGAAGGTATCCTCCAGTGACGGCAGCGCCTCCCGCGACGGCGTCAGTGGACGAGGTCTTCTGCGACTTCGGGCCCCTTCCTGTCCAGTCATTGTGCGAATGGCAGAACGGCGAGGGTGGTCTCCGCTGGATGGCGGGGACCGGGTTGGGTACGAACTGGCTCGGAGGTCCTGCTACCGACTCGACCTCCGGGAGCATGGAGGGCGGTTACGCGTTCGTCGAGACGTCCCAGACGCCCGGGAAGGACTCGAAGCCCAGGAGTCCAGGGGGTCTCCTGCACAGTCCGCAGCTAGGAAGCACCGGGGTCTCCGGAACCTGTTTCATGTTCAAGTACGCGATGGACGGACTGAGCTCCGCGGGGCTCAGGGTGCTCCTCCACGTTGGAGAGGACCCGTTCTCGATCAGGAAGGAGAGGACCGATGAGAACGACATCGACGAGGACAACTCGACCACCGTGTCGGCCCCCAGACAACAGACCAACATCGCCGACGAGAGGGTCCTCTGGCACGCTCAGTACTACACTCTGGGGGTGTGGCAGCAGGCGCAGATCCTTTACACATTTCCTGAAATTCACTCGGTGAGGATTCGACGGTTTGAACTGAGTTTGCGATCCTAGTGCTGACCTCGCGTATCCTTAGATCGTGATCGAAGGGGTCCCGGTGGACGCGGGGGACCCGTCCAGACTCTACCGCGGCTACATCGCCCTGGACGACATCGACCTCCAGCCCGGAGCCTCCTGCGTCGGTTTCTGCAACTTTGCCGGTGGATTTTGCGACTGGAACAACGACGCTGAGGACGACTTCGACTGGACGATTGTGAGTATATAGAATTAGACCATTTTCCCGGTTCCCACGAGGCATCAGTGTTCGGTTACTGGCTCAGAGCAGAGGCAGCTCCAACCCCACGACCGGACCGGCGATGGACAGCTCGAGCGACAGGGCAACGGCCGGTGGCTACGCCTACATAGACTCGAGCTTCCCCCGGAAACCGGGAGACGTCGCGAAGTTCCTGAGCACAAATTTCCCCGGTACTGGCGCCGACGCTCCGGTCTGCATGCACTTCTGGTTTCACATGTTCGGCTCCGGCATCGGGCACCTGAAGGTCTTCGTCAGGCATTATCGCACGCTCGACTCCCACCTCGAGGAGATTTGGGGCCTCAGCGGGAACGCAGGGAACGCTTGGTTCATGTCCGAGGTCACGGTCAGCTCCCTGGACGATTACCAGATCATGTTCGAAGCCTCCGTTGGTAACACCGCCATGGGGGACATCGCGATCGACGACATCTCATTCACGCCGGGAGCCTGTCCAGTCTCGCCACAAGTCGCGTCTCCGAACATCCGCGACTGTACCTTCGAGGTCGACGAGTGCAACTGGATAAATTCACGGGACCCCGACCGCGTCGAGTGGGAGAGGGTCTCGAGCCAGGCCCTGAGCGCGAGGAACCAGAGGAAACCGTACAGCAACGGGCACACGGTGAGCAGACGGAACGAGTACTTCCTGGGACTCGGGAGGTCCAGAGGAGGATCGAGGACTGGCGGCGGTGGCACCGCTCAGCTCATCAGCAGGGAGATGAAGGGATCGGACGATCCGCTGTGCGTCACCTTCTGGTACTTCATGTTCGAGTCCTTCATCGACGCGACTGGACCCAGTTTAGGTGAGTCTGAGGAAGTGGGACCTCCGGGTCATGGGATGCTTTGAACTGGTTGTTTTTTGGGCCAGGCGTCCTGAGGGTCTCCGTCCAGGTGGTGGGGGAGTCGCCATCCGAGTCAAGGCCCATTTGGCAGCTGTACAACAACCAAGGACCCACTTGGAGCTACGCTCAGGCCAGCATCGAGGAGAAGAAGAACTTCAACATAGTCTTCGAGGGGACCTGGGGCCCGAACAGGGCCAGTGGCAGCATGGCGGTCGACGACATTTCCTTCTACGTTGGTAAATGCACGGGTGAGTAAATTTCGTCAAGTTCTGTCAAGAATCTCTGAGATTGACGTTCTTGGTCCCGTCATTTCCCAGTGGTTCCTCGGAGCGCGGAGGTCAGAGGCGAAGACTGCAGCTTCGAGAAGGGTTTGTGCGGTTGGGAGAACATGACATCGTCAGGAAGTGACAGAACGGTGACGTGGCAGCGTGCCTTCGTGACCCACCGGCCAGCCCAGCTCCTGGACAAGACATTCGGCGCCACAGGGGACTTCGTCTTCTTCGATATATTCACCACCAATCAGAAACTGATAGAAGTCAGACTCAGGTCGCCGCTCATCACCCCCTCGGACAACGACGAGGAAGCGGTTTGCTTCACCTTCTGGTTCGCCGCCTTCGGCGTCGAGGAATCGACCACGTTGAAGGTCATCAGGATGGCCGCTGACGCGGACGAAAACGGAGAAGATAACGGGAACGGAAACGGAAACGAGGGAAAAGAGCCGGTAGGGTGACGTGGATGAGATTCCTAGTGTGTTTGATGCCTTATTTGGTGGCCTTGTTCTTCAGCTCTGGTCGCTGACAGCCAAGGGGTTCAACAATCCCCGTCCAGTTTGGACCGCGGCTCAAGTAACGGTCGAGAATCGTTCGCCGTACAGATTGGTGCTGGAAGGTAATGCAAGTAACGGTGGGTTCGCCATTGACGATATAAAGTTCCAGCCGCAAGCTTGTTCGAGTGAGTATGACGGATAACTGCTAGAATTTTTTGTGTTGACAAAAATAATTGGCTTTTCATTTTTTCTGTGTCGCAGTTCGTCCAGCTAGTGCTCAGCCAGTGAGGAGCGACGACAATTAACCATCAATCAAACATTATAAAATTATGTAGGAAATAATAACGAAATTATTCTAGTACATTCGGTCGGTAAGAAACCACTATGAGACCCTCAGATTCTTGTTCAGCGGTTCAAAAACCCTCCGAGTACCAATTTTCGTGAGATTTCGAATGTTTTTAGTGTTTTTTCTCAACCAAATTGGATCCACTATTTTTAATTTCGCAAATCTGACTTCAGATTCGTTATCAGTGACCTAAAAAACGTCCGAGTACCAATTTTCATCGAAATCAAAACGTTTTTGGTGTTTAATATGCAATGCAATAAAAATCATTATTTTTAGGAAATCCCGCTAGAGGGCGAAGATCTGTTTTATCGTCGGTCGGTAACGTTGCTATTTTTTTACTGCCTTACCGGCGGAAATCTAGTACACGAACTTTCACACTTAAAAAAAAAAACAATAGCAATCAGAGACAAGCATATCGATCAGGTATGATGATTAAGACTTTTCAAAAAAAAAATTTAAAAATTGTGAATCATGTTGAAAATTGTAAATCGATCGAATCAATGAAAAAAGTCAGTTTTCAAAGATTTCAAAATTATATTCCTATCTAAACTAAAATAGTATTCAGCATGACGTATCCACGGAAACGGACGTTATTTGTTCAGTATCGATGTATCCGCGTTGTCATGATAACGACAAAGATTTTTATCTTTCAAAAATTGACTATCTTCCTTTCCCCCTCGCGAATGAAAGGTCAGGGTGACGTGACTCTTCTTATCTCTAGAAAAAAAAAAGAAGCTAAAAATGAATTTTGATTATCTTAATTTTCAAAAATCGGGGAATCCAAAAAATGGTCTAGGATGAATGAAAAAAGTATTCTCAAAAATCATTTTCTTTCTCCTCTGATTTGGTCAAGATTCAACGATTCTCGTCTCCATTTTCAAAAACCTTCTTGTTTTTTTTTTATTCGCACGCCTATCGGCTGTACGGGGTGAACGAGGTGCAGCTCGCTTGAGGCGGTGGCGTTCGGAGGGACGAGAGACGGGGGAGCAGTTCGGGGCTCTGGGGGTCCGAGGGTGAGACCAGGGGTAAGTCAGGGTTTTGGGGTGGCTCCCGCACGGCGCACCCCGACTACGCAGATATCGTCTCTATACTTGGTTCAATGACCACCGCCCTGTTCCCAGCTAGGGGTCCTCGAGCCCCCCCGAGGGTTCCCGACGTCGTACGAAACGATCCGAGGTATAAAAAAAGGGGAGCCTTGTTCCAGGCTAGCGAATAGTTCTGTCAAGTCCAGGGGTAGAAGCTGACGGCCCCGCTCGTCTGCTCCTTCTTTCGCTAGTTTCATTTCTTTCATTTTATTTATACCTTATGTTATAAACGTTGATTGATATGATTGATTGATTGATTGATTGATATTGATTAATTGATTCGTTCATTCAGATTGATTGACTCGCGTCCTAAAATATATAATATAATATATAAACGTAGGTACATAAATAGGTGTACGAATTCCGTATACCGCGAAAAATTCACGCGTGCAATAATAATAAATCGCTGCGATTCTTCTTCCTCCGAGTTGATTGAATTTTACCCACACGCATCTCAGGTATGTGTCCATCTTATATATCATTTATTCATTTTATCCATCTATGTTCTTCCGCCCCACCCGTAATCATAAAAAAAAGAAGAGCTTTTGAGACCCCGAGTTTCCTCAGTCTCGAAATATTGAAGGATTTACACAAATCAGAGAAAACGTCTTGAATCAATCGATATTTGTTCATTTTTTTATTTATTTACATAAAATCTACGACATAGTTAAAATGCGAATAACGAAGCTACTGTCTCCTCTGCGTGGATCTGGGTGCCTGTCTGCGAGGAGACGATCGGTTGCTGGCCTGCATTCTTCGCCCCTTGTTCTTTCCCATCGCCAGTTCTAATCCGCCCCTAGTTAGCTGGTTAAAATCGACTATCGTGAGCCTAGGTTCGTTTGATTGTGCCGTAGTGGTTGATGCGCGAACCGGAGCCCCAGGGCTACGGAACCTCGCGTAGCGAGGCACGCCGGTTGTCCCAGCGGCATTCATCCTGGTACCGCTCATCGATCTGTACCGCGTACGGTCCAGGGCTTGGGCCACCTCCTCCCTTAGGTACCTACGGAACGCGGGAAAAAATTGAAAGAGGTATTCCGAGAACCGATATCTAAGGCTAAGGCCGTTATCTCGGTGCCACCTGTTGTGCGAGATAATCGATATCCCCGAATTGATAACGATTGATACGATTCATCAAACATACTCGTGAATGCTTGCGAGATGCAGCGGAGCCGTTGTGCGAGCGGTCCTGGGACGAGGTCCTCTGGGAACGCGGTGTCTCTGTCTGGACTGACGGCCGCGTTTGTTGGACGGCTGGTCGGGTAGTCCGGACGGAATGTGTCCGGTTAGTTTGTAGTATTCGAGAAAAGCGCGTCCCAGGTTACGACCGACTCTGTAATCTGCGATATCGCGAGTCAAGGACGACTTCGAGGCGTGTGGGAATCGAGTTTCAGCTATTTTGATTCTTCATCGGTGGTTCGGAAGACCTTTGAGTAACAATTCTTGTGAGATTTAGAATGTTTTTAATGTTTTCGACAGCAAAATTGGATCCACCATTTTGAATTTCGCGAATCTGACTTCAGGGACGTCATCAGCGACCCAAAAAACTATGTGGTACCAAATTTTATACAGATTCGTTGATCCGGTCTCAAGATATCGTCATTTTTATTGTATTCTTCTCTGGACCTGTCCAGACAGTACAGAACTTGAAGTCGTCATATGGACGTCAAATGTCTCACTTTTTGACGTCTAAATCTCGTCTTAACTCTTAAGAACGTCTACAAGAGACCAAAAGACGTCTTTAAAAGTTAAGACAAGACTTTGAGTGCTGTGCTGCCTGAAACGTGGAGATTACAACAACTTCCACTCTTCTCTGAGAGCAGAGAAACAGGAAGTTGAAAAAGGATACACCCTTCTTCGGTGTACGGTAGGATCCCGGGAGTCCCCTTCCTCGAGTATCCGTACATCGACACTTGGACGGTGTAGCAGTTGACACGCTCGCTTAGTATCGAGCACAAGTACCGTCTGGCCGTCCCCGACTTGTGGGCATCCTGGTTGTACATCGTGCTCAACGGCTCGTAGTCCTCCGCATGCTGGGCCAGGAGCTTCGGGAGGACCGTGTGCCGTTCGTACCTGTTAGGCTGGCAGCCGTGGCATTAATTCACAGGCAGTTCACTCATCGAGGCCGGATCGAGTCGAGGGCAGAGGCATGGAGCTTACCTGTAGACGTCGTCGTACGTGTTCCCGTAGACGAAGACCCCCTTCGCGTTCGAATGAGCGTGGAGGTCGAGGACGCAGTCCAGAGGCGCGGTCGGATTCTTGTCCAGACTCTCGAGGACCCCGCGGACGGCAGAGAGGCTCGGATGGGTCCAGTCCGATATCCGGTTCCAGGACCTGTTCAGGTCCATCCCCATCACCGATGATCTGTAATTCCCGAGAAACACACCGTCCGGGTTGAGCATCGGGACGATTTTGAAGACGACGTAGTCCCTGAGGACCCTGGCTATCGGGTGGTTGCTGACCAGGAAGTCCATCAGGCCCTGGCATACGAACGAGGCCGGGGATTCCCCGGGATGTGCTCTGGCCATTACGGCAACGACTTTCCTCTGGTTCTCGGTCGCCGTCGCTATCGACACGAGCTCGACCTTCCGCTTTTGTATGGAGAGCGCGAGCGTCTCTCTCTTTACGACCTGGGCGTTGGTGCACCTCGTGCAGAGGTTGTCGAGGTGGTTAAGGTGCCGGGTGTACGAGTACGGGTAGGCCAGGACGAACTGGTACACGTCGTCCTCGCGGTCGAAGGCGAAGGCTATGCTCAGTACGTGGTGGTTCTGGTGCTGGATCGACTTGTAGTAGAACACCTGCCGCTTCGGTATCCTCTGCCACTTCGGTCGGCTCGAGCTCTTCACCAGGGGTGTCATGCCGTCGCTGAAGAGGTTCTTGCTCTTCGATATGTTAACCAAGTTGAATATCACGCGCTGGTCGCTCCTCACGTTGTCAACTGTGAAGTTGAACCACAGTCTCAATCGTGGACTGCACGTGTCCGGGCGTATGAACAGGTCGTACTCGAACTCGGAGACCAGATCGACTCGCCCCAAGTTTCCCGTCTCGAAGGCAGCGTCGAAGCAGAGGTGACCCCGCTTGGCCTTCCCGCTGTGCCCCGGGGGCCGGATCACCAGACGGTTCACGTTCCCGAGGCCGCCTTCGGCCTCGCTGTCTTCGCTATCTGGAAACAGACGCAAGGCTCGTAACTCAGCGGTCTAGAGTTTGACGAAAGGAAAAAGGAGGCTAGACCAGCTCTTCCGTAGATGCTCGTGTGCTCGAGAGGATCGCGGCCCTCCATTCTGTGCTAGAGAACTCTGGCCTCCAACCAGGACGAGGTGCGAGCGATAACTGACTTCCTCATGACCGCGTGATACCAATCTAAGATCCCCAACACTTGCAGTTTGCACCTAGATTCGCGCACCGCGCCCTCATCGAGTTCGAGATATTTCGTGATCACGAAAACCTCCAGTTAATCGAATCGTGACGATGAAGGAGAGTTCGTGCGGTTCGTTGAGCGAACTTTGGTTCACCACGGGACAATACCTGATCGAGTTCTGAATCGAAGATAAGAGGAATTTCGCAGTCGAATCGCGTGACTGAGGGTCTTGCTGGATGGACACTGTGCAGATTGGCCTCGAGGAGTGACGAGCACGCGGACAGGTTTATTCCGAGAGAAAACGCAGAGTATCAAAGGTGTTCCACCTACCTGTATCCGCCTCTGACATATCGACGGTACTGTGGCTTTTGGATGACTGAAACGCGTAGAAACATTTGTGGTTGGCGTGCAGTCGGAAGTTGGAGACAATTTTGTATACCGCGGCACTGTTTCCTTGGTTTCGTTTAATCGATATAACCCAGTGATACATCCGACGTTTAACGTTGTGCTCATCCATCATCGAGCAGCACACCATGCGGTGGTTTTGTTCCACCACCGACTGAGGATATGAAGCTGAAGTCAGTCAGCTGCCAAAAGTACTGAATCCAATTAAATCAGACAATGAGGCCATAGAATTTGAATTTACTGCGTGATTTCATTCAGGATAACTCCGAAACTTTTGGCTGCTATGGCTGCTACGTGCAGCTTCATACTGAGGATAACCTCGGAGGTGCGAGTCAAGATTAACCCTAGTCACTTACATCTCTGGGGTCATCTGGACCCCAATGTAAGTGACAGGCTTAAGGATGTATAGGCTATACAGTCTCAACCAAAAGTGAGTCTCGTCGTCAATATTGAGTACTTCGAGATGAGATAAAAATCGGAAAAAAATCAACCACAATCAAGATGATAAGAGTATTCATTTTCAATAATAATAATGCCCAAAAGTTATCAACAAATTGTTTAAACAAATCATTGTTCAACAAATTTCCTGGTGACGTTATTTTTTTTTCATGTCAAATGAATTCGTTAATCTTTCTGAATACACATGAATTTTTTCAGAATTTTGTCACTTTTTTGAAATTTCCGTTTTCGATTTTGAAAAATGGGGAAAAAAATCTGAATTTTGAATATGTTATTGTGGAAACGATGTAGATTACAATTCCGAAGTTTCCGGAGCGTGAAACTAATAGTTTTGTAAATACAGCCGTTAGAAATTTCCGAAAACGGAAATTTCAAAAAAGTGACAAACTTCTGAAAAAATACATGTGTATTCAGAAAGATTAACGAATTCATTTGACATGAAAAAAAAAAATAACGTCACCAGGAAATTTGTTGAACAATGATTTGTTTAAACAATTTGTTGATAACTTTTGGGCATTATTATTATTGAAAATGAATACTCTTATCATCTTAATTGTGGTTGATTTTTTTCCGATTTTTATCTCATCTCGAAGTACTCAATATTGACGACGAGACTCACTTTTGGTTGAGATTGTATAGCCTATACATCCTTAAGGAGAGACGCGATATGATGTTTGTCAGGGATTTTTTTTTAGTATTTGACTGATATGTGGACTGAGAGGTGGTTGGTAAATAGTGAAGCGATTTGCAGTTCATATTTTTCGAAGTTTCAAGCGATCATTTTACAGATGAAGAAACTACTTTGCAGTCCACATGTCAGTAAAATATCAGAAAAAAATTCCCTTACGAACATAATTGATTTTTCGAATAACCTCCTCCTCAAAAGGGTGGAAACCTCCCCCACAAATAAGGGAAGGCGAACTAGGTAGACTCGCGAACCGCGAATAACTCATTATCGGACAGTTTTCTGCACCCACCTGCACCTTAGCGATTTACACCGGCTGATTAGCCCTTCTGGCTTCTGATGTACATACATAAACCCGGCGTTATCGATCCGCCGTAACAAGTGCACGCACGGAATACATAAAGGCGTTATTGGATTGCTCGGATCTATGTATAACTTTGCGGATGGACAACAAGTCTTTGAAACGTAGGTCATTTGCCCTCGTGAACCTCGGGTCTCCCAGGGTTCACTTTTTTTAGTAAAAATTCGACTGAATTGATAGGGTAATCGATAAGGCATCCTCTCACAACGTTCGTTTTCCATTGTCTGTTAGACTCGTACGAAATTACCCGAGGATAATTAGACTCGATTGTAATCGATCGTCGTTATCATCGTTGATAAGGTCAAAGGCGTACATCAGCCGACATTTCCGTCCGCTGCATCGTGGGCGGTTAACGACCATCGAACGTCGGGGGCTTAGCGTCAAACTAGATTCCCGGCCATTTTGAGCAATTTGCGGTTCCCAGAGGCGCCTGAAACTTTGGAATATGGACAGTTTCGAGTTTTCTCCACCGTGCACAACGGGCTTAATGCTTTCCCGGCTACCCCTCGGCGTAAGGGGTGCGCGCGCAACACAGATAGGGCAAAACCCGTGAGAGTCGAGAGAATGAATGACTGAGAGCGCCAAACCCAGAAATCGATATTCACCAGAGCTTGTGCCCAGCCGTCTCCCATGCCATGAACGCGACTCTGCAGTCTACCCCGTTTGCAGTCTCTGGGCTCATTGCAGGCCTGCTTCTTTCTGGTCATGATCACCCTTCGGGCTTCCAGATTTCTCGAATCTGACCTTAAGATTCTTCATCAGCGGTTCAAAAGACCTTCCGGGCTGATTGCAATAACTTCCTCTCTTCGTTCGGAGGAGCTTCCGGTGACCTTGAGTCGATCTTTCCTCCTAGGATTCCTGGACTTTGATTCCCGGGATGGTTTAGGTTTAAGGTGGTAGAAAACGCCCCGAAGGTTCAGCCCTACCCCCCTCCGGGTCCGGGTCCGGGTTCGGGTTCGGCGCGGCCTTCGAGAGCGGAGAGCTTTGCCGCGGAGTGAACATCCTCCCTCCGCGTCGGTGCAACCCCGGCCACCGGGGGTTCCGGGACCAGGCGGTGGTTCGTCCAGGAACCGAAGGGATTCTCTCGTTGGCCGTTTGGGGCGCTGGTTGAATTCCGGCCAATGGGAGGGTCGGTTAGCCCCGAGTCCGAGCTCGAACCCAGCCAACTCGTCAGTTTAGTTACCGCACCACAAGGCATTGCGTTGTAGACACAGTTACCCGCAATATTATTATCTTATCTTAATTCGTTAAATTATCGTTCTCATATAATTATCATAAAAACATTCTTTCAAATACATATTTTGTCACGTATATATACAATTCAGTTTTACGTATATGATATAGATTATAGTTAGTAGATTACCTACCGTCTCTCTTTATGTCTATAATTAATCTTCTTTCATTTCAAATATTACCATCTTTGAACGACGAAACAAAAATTGATAACAATCTAGTCACAAACTAATCCTTTACCTTCCGCGTCTCTCAGTATACGGTTTTCGACCTCATCTGTTACACACACGTGTTAACAGTATTTTCTAGTTGATCATAGACTGTCCATAAAAAGGGTAAAAATAATTCGAATCAATCCGGAGTCATCGTTCAATTTTTCTAGTCACTGTCACCCTATCGATTTTCTTTATAGAAAAGAAAAAAAAAGAATTTGAATAGTTTGTTCCGCGGGTAACGGATATCCTATATATACATAAACTTCAAATTACGCGCCAATTTCGAATACCGTTATAAAATATAGTTTGAATAAAGACTAAACGCTGTCAGTATTTCACTAGTACGCGAAATAAACGAAACTATACTTCGTGAAACCTACGTTTTGTTCTGCGCTATAAAAACATACGTCGTCCTTCAACCACTGATTTTCACCGTTAACCACTGGTACGTTAATTTCTTTGTTCCTTTAATTTGTTTTTATGTGTCTCTTTGTCTCTGTCTCTGTCTATGTGCTGTTTCTATCTATCTCAACAATTATCAATCAAAATCGACTCGTCGACTAATTTCATACGGATAAGATACCATCGAGGGCCTCGAATACGGCGCCATTTTGGTCCGCGAAAAACATAGCCGCCCTCTTCCATGACCAACAAACTATACAGTTTTCAGTCAAACTGCATCCTAGTCTTTTCCCTCTTTTCTTAAATCCACAAATCGAGTCGATTTTGAGGTTAGGATACTGAAAAAAAATAATCGAAAACCCGGATCATCAAGCTTCGCGAATATCGTTAATCACCTCTTTTCCTTATCTTCTAAATTTATATCCGCGTCTCTCACCCTCTACCGTCAAAAATCAGCCCCTCCCTCTTCTGTCCTCGGTTTTCGCCTCTCCTTTGTCACGGCGGCGACGCCTGTGCCGGGGAGGTGGGGTGGGGGTCGGTTAAAAGAGGGAGAATTCCCCCCTCGTGGTGCCGTATTGATCGAGACCGGGGTTTTAGATCGAGAGACGCGTGCGCGGACCCCACAGACGTTCGCGTAATCGGGAAAAAGCGGGGGGAGGGGGGCTAGAAAAGGACGCCTAAAACTCGGGGGGATGATCCCAGGGGCGCTACGATGGGGCGCGAGGCCCCCGCAGAAAAAAAAAAATGATATGGAAGCCTTTTTTCTCCTCTCACGAACAGAAATGACGACGATGGAGCACGTGCAAGTCGAAAACCGACACGGCACGTGGTCTGGGTTCGATCCGTCGTTATAAAACTAGTATGCACATACGTGAATCCGAGTATGAGACGAAAATCGATCCCTTTTTTTGAGAACAGATGTTTAAATCACAGACGTGCGGTATTACGTCACGCGCATGCGCGTTTGGCCCTCCGCGACGTCATACCGATTCGATTCTCCCGACCCCCGTATCGTGGATTTGCATGGAGTCGTAGAGAACGGGAATTGGATGAATTTGTAGGTTATGAGATAGCGAACGTCGCGTGAGCTTAACGGCTCGCCTGTAGATCGGTGTGTACTGCTATATTTATAGCATATTTATACGATCCAAGTATTTATAATTTTCGTTCGAGATAGTTAGCGCGCCGCGTTCCGTTGTTCCGATTCGTGTGTCGAGAATATGCGACGATATCGGAAAGCTCGTTCGCGTCCCTTATTAATAGCATGATGAAAATATGACAACCGACGAACGCGACTCGATGCGCGTAATACCGCAATCGAAATCGAGGGGGGAAAAAAATACTATAAATATGAAAATACCAATTCCATCCAGGATCTATTTATAGCCCGGTGTTTATTCCCGCCTTGCGAACGGCTCGTAACACGTGAGCGCTCAACGCGGTTACGAATAGCGTCGTGGGTATATATAAACAAACGATATACCTGTAATTACCTCGTGCCATGTGTACACTGTACACAATCATCGCAACAAACAGTTGTGTAGACTCCTGCGTCGATCGTACAGATGGTTACCTTAGGGGGGCTGCGATCAAGGCTCTCATATGACCAGTCGGAGTCACTGACATATACATACATGTATACAATCGAGTTGGCCCGTGGCAGCCATTTTTGTAGTCTTGATGTACATTGACGCGCGAGAGATACGAATAGTGTCCGACTCGGAACGATTCTAAGATAATTTCAGTCGATATATAGATAATCAATCAATTACCTGCATAAAAAAACTATTCTCCCGAAATATTTAGGCTCAACCGCTTTACATATGACTTAGTAAACAAATGACGTCACGGTCTGATCGGACTACAAAGATGGCGGCTGTTCCACAGCTTTCATAGGGGTTAGGAGGTGCTGAGGAGGTTAGAGTGTAACGAGAAAAAAAAGATTGTTAAACAAAAAGCGATCGCGCGGAGGGCGGGAGGGGGGGGGGGAAAGGGAACAAGAAACGAACAAAATAAAACACCATCGCATCGAGTATACGATTTATTCGAAGAAGTCGGGTCTCGCAGTGGCATAGACCCCATCCGGGGTAGTTGCCGGCCGGCGGTTTCCCCGATTGGTTACGGAGACACCCGAAGCTCGACGCGATAGTCTCGAGGCACCGAAGCGCGGCTGTTAAGACTGCCAGTACCCAGGCATCCTCCGGCCGTGACGTGTCTCGATTCTTTGTTTCGATAATTTTCATAATTAAATTATAGTTTCTCGCCGGTTGTGCGGTTTATCGTAAAGTAACGTTATTAAATATATATACATATATATATATAAACAGTATATAAAAGCTCAACTAGAATAATAATAATAATAACAATAACAAAAAAAAAAAAAAAAAAAATTACGATGTCCGTCGGTCGTCCTAAATTATTTGATTATCATAGTGTTTAACAGTGCGAATATAATCGCATCAGATGATAAAACCTTGAATCAGTCCTCGACACTTTATAGAAGAATTTTTATTTATTTTTATTTTTTTTTCTTACCGATACATTAAACAACAGTGTTATAGAAAAAAAAAAAAAACAAAAAAAAACGAATAATCAAAAAAGAAAGAAAGGTAAGCCATAAACCACACAAGAGATCGTATTAATAGATAAAGAATATACCGGGGAATCCCCTAGCCCGCTGCATTCGTCGTCCGTACGTATGTCCATAAGGGGGAGGCGGACGGACGGACGGATCAGATCGGATCGGGGTGGCGTTTGCGGCACGTGCTACCGGCGTCTCGACAACCCCAGACCCCGACGTACGATATACGGAATATAGTAGTATGCACAAATAGAGAGAGAGAGACGTTAATAGATTCTAAGAAAAGGTTTTTTTTTCATATATTCTATATACAGTCAATACAGTTTTATATTCTCGTGTGTCGTACGTCTCTCGTCGGCGGTACTCCGTGGGGTGCGACCCCGGCGGGGGGTTTGAGGGAGGGACTAACTCTACCGGGCGTATGTATTGATCCGTCCGGCGCCACGCGATTTTCATGATCCTCGTCGCCATGGCCACCTGGTCACAGCGGAAGATCGTACATATCTGATATAACTATGGGTTTTAAGGCTAGTAGTTAGTCTGCCGCGGCGATTCGGGCACAGAAGAAGGGACTGACTGAGTGTGGGTAGAAGCATTTTCTCTTTCTTTAAATCGCCTATTGTGACTAGGTTTTATTTTCATTTTATTTCTTTGTTCCGATCTTGTTTTCCTTTTTTCCGGGTTTCTTCTATCATACAATCCTCGACGAGACGTACGCTCTCTGGTACATACTGCCGCGTGTCCTTTCGGTCGTCTTGTTTATAGAAACTGTCCCAAGGTCGAAATACAGGTAAAAATCAAGAGATTATCTACACAGACGAATATAATACGAGATCGATACTTGTTGTCGTCGTTTAATCAATCGTATATCGTATATTGTTTCTACTTCGGTCCTAATCCGACATAACCTTAAACTTGACACTGTGTCTATCTACGAACTACGAACTACGCTAAACTAGACAATCAAAGCGATCTAGCATAGCATAGCATAGCCCCAGGTCGTACGTATAAACTGTGGTAGGCGATGTAATACGAGGTCGCGCGACGCGAGGGGAGAACCGGGCAGGACTCGTGACGTCAGAGACGAAGGTGCAGAGTGGTAGAGTCTGTAGCGTCCCTAGAGCGCGTGGCTGGCGTCGCAGAGATGGCATGCTTGTAGAGGAGACCCGTTGCGTCGTCTCATAATCAACATGTACCTGCACAGTGAACAAAGTCTATCGAAATTTTAAATAAAAAGTCGATAAAATCGTTTATAATGAATATAAATGAGGAATAATTGCGGAAAAAAAACCTTCATTCGTCTTTCAATGTTATCCGAAGACACAAAAAAAAAAAATAAATAAAAAAAAAAATAAATAGAATAGTTGAAATGATAGCGACAATGAATAATTAATCGATTAATCGTATAAAAATATCGACACACTCGATTAATCGTTGGATTATTACGTTGGATTGCGCATTTGTCTGACGATGAGAAAAAGAGTCGAAGGGGGGTCCTGAAAAGTCCTGGTTCGAAACCACCGCGATTAAAAATTCCACGAGGGAGTAGAGAGAGAGAGAGAGAGAGACTCGTAGTCTTTGGGGGGGAGCTAGGGAGTAGATAGGGAGCTAGAAACGCTACTCCCCCCCCTCCCCTCCCTCCCTGCCCTTCGTGTGGCGGACAGCTGATACCTTATAACGCATACGTTATAACGTTACGGTCTGCGGAGCATATCGAACGATATATATATATATATATATATATATATATACATATGTGTCTTATAATTTTATAGAATTGAAAATTAATAATTGGGGGTAAAAGATGATTATTATTTTTTTTTTTTCTTCTATTTTCATCATTAGAACAGATGAATTGAATTATACGTTATAATATATGTATATGTATACAGACACAAAATTATGAATTCAATTAAAAAATATATATATTGTTGATTATAGCAATTATTTTTTTTCAAATTCTTATCAAATCAAAGGAGAGTAAAATTGAAGAATAAAATATTCGTTCGAAATTTCTAAGAAATGACAATTAAATAAAGAAAATTAAAATTGTATTTCAAAAATCTTTAAAGTCTCAAGATTTTTTTGTGTGGTGTGTTTTTTTGTAGATTTTCATTCTTAAAAATTCCAACAATTATATACAGTTTGTTCGTTATTTGAGAACTGATGAAAAAAATAAATAAATAAATAAATAAAATCGTTAGTACATCTTTTCAAATTATAAAAGAGAAACAGAAAAAAAAACGTTTTTTTTTTTCAATATTCTACAATTTTATTTTCTTCACGAATTAAAAGTAATAGTATAAAGAAATAAATCACTGATTTGTTTAAAATTCAAGATTTTTTTTTCTCTCTATTGCTATTTATAATTTTAACGATCTTTATTCGATAATTATTATTATAAATTATTATTTTTCATTTTCTGAACAAATCTGATAATCGTAGGTGATTTTTTTTTTTTCAATTTTCCAATTTTTTTACTCATTATTATATAATATACAATCTCATATATATATATATATATATATATATCGTTTTTTTTGTGAGGTTGTATAAAAATTAAAAGGTTTGATATAAAAAAAAAAAATCTGTTCACCCCGTATAAAAATACTACAGACTAATATACATTATACATATGTTCGTATATATATACAACATATACATACATATATGTATACATACACCATATCCCGCGGGTTCAGAATCTCGTCCGTCCGCGCGCGGAGTCTCTTGTCATATACATATACATATATATCGAAGAGAGTACGTATGTACATACATACATACATAGTATAAAGGTTTTAGGATATCAACGTATCCCCACGATGCGCTATACTACGGCAACAGCAGCAGCAGCAGCTGTATTAAATGGGGGTACGTACAGGGGGCGCTGACCCCTCACTATACTCTGTACGACGAGTTTTCGGGCAGATCCTGACTGAACCTAGGTGGGGTGGGTGGGGGGGAGCCCTTTAAAGGCCGGCTGGGACACAGGGGTCGACGTTCGATTCCGCCCCCCTTTCAAGATTCAATTTTTTTCTCTCTCTCTCTTCTTTTTCAAACGAGGGTGCAAAAGCAGCACATAATAGTAGTAGCTTTGGTATGTGTATGTATATCAGCAGTATAGCACGTATCAAAAGAACAGTCGAGGAGAATTCTTCTTTTTTTTTTCTTCAATTTTACTTGTAGATACTATAGACGCGATTGTTTTGTTTTTGTTTGAAAAGGTAAATTTAAATGGAAAATACTGCGCGTTGTGTGTACCATATAGTTTATCTCTATAATCCCATAGACAGTTGTATTAATAAAGGTTGGGTTAAATCGATTGTTTCCTCGATGTCAGTGTTGAATGAATGAATGAATGAATATAAACGATCGTGATTGGTCTCGTTATTATAATAATAATTATTTTTTTGTTTTGTTTTGTTACAGATTTGTGCGACTTAGATAGAGCGAAACAAAAGAAAGAAGGAATAAAGAAAAGGATATCTTGAAACGGAAGAAACAAAGTGGGACAAATTATAATATATAAAAAAAAAAAGAAAGAACTTTTTTTTAAACTTAAATAACGAAAGCGGCAATGATGGCGAACGGAATGGACACAGTTGTTCAACAAAATGGGAATTCGACCCTAGGTCAAACATCCCAGGAGGAATCAAAGACGAATTTGATCGTAAATTATCTTCCTCAGACTATGACTCAGGAGGAAATTAGATCATTATTTTCTAGCATCGGTGAAGTCGAAAGTTGCAAGCTCATCAGAGACAAACTTACCGGTATGTATTTAAATTTGTTTTAATTTTTTCAATTCATATATAGTCAATAATATCAAGTTATTTAAATCAATTGATATAAATTCGACGAAAATACACGATTTTTTTTTTTTTTTGTCCTTTTTCCGACTCTAAAAGATACTCAAATATCAATTATCTTGTATATTCTCATCGTGCCATCGATCCAAAAGAATTAGAAAAAAGTTCGTCAAAATCGGATGTCCTGAAGGATAATTACAGTCCGTCAAAGTCTCGAGGTGGGCGGATTAGGAGAAAATGGCGTCTCGTCTCTACGTATAGGTTCTCCCGCGCGATGAAAAGATACTCAAATATCAATTATCTTGTATATTCTCGTCGTGCCATCGATCCAAAAGATTTAGAAAAAAAGTTCGTCAAAATCGGATGTCCCGAAGGATAATTACAGTCCGTCAAAGTCTCGAGGTGGGCGGATTAGGAGAAAATGGCGTCTCGTCTCTACATATAGGTTTTCCCGCGCGATGAAAAGATACTCAAATATCAATTATCTTGTATATTCTCGTCGTGCCATCGATCCAAAAGAATTAGAAAAAAAGTTCGTCAAAATCGGATGTCCCGAAGGACAATTACAGTCCGTCAAAGTCTCGAGGTGGGCGGATTAGGAGAAAATGGCGTCTCGTCTCTACGTACAGGTTTTCGCGCGCGATGAATGAAGTGAACCTATAATAGAGGATAAGCGCGATGAATGAAACCGTGAGACAATGAACCCGTGTAATTTGATCCTTCGAGGTTATAAACTGAATATCACGAGTCTAGAGAAACTCGATGACACTCGAGTACCGCGTCACTTCCTTTGCGTGGCTCTGACGACACTGGACGTATTTTTTTTTTTTTTTCTTTTTTTGAGGTTAGACCACGCGCCGCGCCGCGAACGGCAGAATCGACTTGGATTCGGGATATGCGCGGGTTTATTCCGTAATATACACACAGAGACGAGGACTAGACGCCTGTTATGCGTGTGTTTTGTAGCAGCGCGGTGCTATTTTGAGAATTTTCAAGCGTCCCCGCAGCGGGGGCGTGAATAGACTGACTATAGGTTAGGTTAGATTTTAAAGTCCGCACGCAAAAACTTACAGCGATACGCATATACACCTCTATTCGTTTATATAGAAATAATATCTTGAAATCTTTTCTAATATTTTTTCTTATAAATAATTTCTTGTATATAATATATAACATGACGTCAGACATATAAGGGTCAGATTATATAATGGGATAGCAGGATAACTAAGATTGTTGAATAGAATAAATTAAATATACTTAAAATAATTCGAACAGTTTGATAAATTTTATATTATTTTTTAGAGATCTTAGAGATCCTTTCCTTATTTTTGATTATTTTTTTTCTTTCTTCATTCTTAATGCGCGGTTTTTAAGGTCTGCAATGGTATAATTTATCTAGCGTTAAATAATCCGGCTCCTCCTCGTTATATATACATATATAGATATATATGTATACGCGTATTTATCTTAGAAGATCGGAATCTCTCGTTTGAGTAACCGCGCGCGGTGCCGGAAAGTAAAAAAAAAAAAGGAAAATGAAAATGAAAATGAAAATCGCATGAGACAAATTGGTTTTATTCCTAACTCTTTTTCTTTTATTTAGATACACTTTTTTTTAGTCAGTTTAGTAGTTTTTTTTTTATCGTAATTTATTATTATTTATTGATAATGTATATATATAATAATATAAAAATTATCGAAAGATTATGAATAATATATAAAAAAACAAAAATTATATCATCATCATCATCATCATCTTCGATGCGATGTTGTATAGTTTAGTATAGATGTTCTATTTCGAGCTTGCCAAAAGTAATACCTAACGAATCTACTATAAAATCATATATAATGACAAGAAACTATACTTAAATGCGCCTGTAGTGCGGGAAAGTAGCTATTTTTGGCAACTGACATGTTATAATATTATAAAAGAAAAAAAATAGTAGTAGTAGGTAATAGGTAGTAGTGATGATGATATTTTGTCGTCGACTGACGGTTGTCAACGCGGTTAAAATTCTGTCATATAACGTCAACTAAACTTGTTACCTGTCACCGAACGATCTTCCCTTCTCTGTTTCTCTTTCTCTCTTCTCGCTCTTTGTCTTTATTTTTCCTTCTGTGTTTTTGTTATTTTTTTTAAATTTCTTCTCTTCTATCTTTTTTTTTTTTATTGTCGTTAATTTCTCTAACATAACTATTACTAAAAGAGACTACTTAGAACCGCCATCTTTTTTTTTTCTTTTACTATTTCAATGAAGTAAGAAAACGGGTTTCAAGATTGTTTTTTGTTGTTTTTTTTTCTCTCTCTTAGTTATAATTGCAATTAAAAGTACATATGTCATATATTTTTTTTTTCATAAGAATTATTAGTCAGTATGACGATGGATAATGTATCGATCAGATCAATCGGCGTTTTTGGGAGTTTTTTTTTTTTTTTTTGATCATTTGTGTTAGAAATTTATATTGTTGTTTACATAACTTGATATATGTATAATTATGTGTATATTATGTTTATATTATATTATGATAGTACTTTTATAGATATGTATAGTGTATATTATCACAGGAAGTGAAAAAAAAAAGAAGATATAATCATTGAAGTTACAAAGTTATAGAAGACAGCACGCGGTGTATTTTTTTTCTTTCTTTTTCATTCTCGGGTGCCTTGAAATAAAAAATAATAATATTGGACTAAAGTCTCAAGTATTTCACAGAAGAAGAAAAAAAAAATATGCACAGTGCTGCCATAATATACACTAATAATAATAATAATAATAGTGATAATGATAATAATGATAATAATTTGTCTGTATCAAGTGATGATCGGTGAAAAATGGTTAAAATATTATTATTACTATTATTATTATTATTATTATTATTATTGATTTGAGTAAATATTAAAAATTAACTTGCAATTGAAAGCATAAAAATATGTACCTATAGGCATGTATATATAATACAGGGTTGAATTCTTGACGATCGAACAGTCTGAAGTTCGTTGGCATAGAGAATATAGCTTTCAGACAGTATGAAGTTGGTTCAAATTGAGAAACAAAATTTTCAGACAGTTTTCTGAACCAATCGAACTGTATAAAAGATCATTTTTCGATTCTATAACCAACTTTAGACTGTAAGGAATTCCTAGGAATTTACCCTATTACAAAAAGTCAGAACTAGCTACTGAAGGTTAAAAAAAGCGAAATCTCGTCACTGAAGGTTAGAAATAGCTAAAAATCGCTACTGAAGGTTAGAAAAAGCCAAAAATCGCTACTCAAGGTTAGAAAAAGCCAAACCTCGTTACTCAAGGTTAGACAAAGCCAAAAATCGCTACTGAAGGTTAGAAAAAGCCAAAACTCGCTACTGAAGGTTAGAAAAAGCGAAATCTCGTCACTGAAGGTTAGAAATAGCCAAAAATCGCTACTGAAGGTTAGAAAAAGCGAAATCTCGTCACTGAAGGTTAGAAAAAGCCAAAACTCGTTATTGAAGGTTAGAAAAAGCCAAAAATCGCTACTCAAGGTTAGAAAAAGCCAAACCTCGTTACTCAAGGTTAGACAAAGCCAAAAATCGTTATTGAAGGTTAGAAAATCCAAAATCGCTACTGAAGGTTAGAAAAAGCCAAAACTCGGTAATGAAGGTTAGAAAAAGCGAAATCTCGTCACTGAAGGTTAGAAAAAGCCAAAACTCGTTATTGAAGGTTAGAAAAAGCCAAAAATCGCTACTCAAGGTTAGAAAAAGCCAAACCTCGTTACTCAAGGTTGGACAAAGCCAAAAATCGTTATTGAAGGTTAGAAAAAGCCAAAAATCGCTACTCAAGGTTAGAAAAAGCCAAACCTCGTTACTCAAGGTTGGTTAAAGCCAAAAATCGTTATTGAAGGTTAGAAAAAGCCAAAAATCGCTACTCAAGGTTAGAAAAAGCCAAACCTCGTTACTCAAGGTTGGCCAAAGCCAAAAATCGTTATTGAAGGTTAGAAAAAGCCAAAAATCGCTACTCAAGGTTAGAAAAAGCCAAACCTCGTTACTCAAGGTTGGACAAAGCCAAAAATCGTTATTGAAGGTTAGAAAAAGCCAAAAATCGCTACTCAAGGTTAGAAAACGCCAAAACTCGCTACTGAAGGTTAGAAAAAGCGAAATCTCGTTACTGAAGGTTTGAAATAGCCAAAAATCGCTATTGAAGGTTATGAAGAGTTGAAACGCGTTATTAATGGTTAGAAAAAGTTGAAACTCGTTATCGAAGGTTGAAAAAAGCTAAAACACACTGTCAAAGGCTAGAAAAAGTTGTAATTCGCTATTGAAGGTTAGAAAAAGCTAAAACACACTGTCAAAGGCTAGAAAAAGTTGTAATTCGCTATTGAAGGTTAGAAAAAGCTAAAACACACTGTCAAAGGCTAGAAAAAGTTGTAATTCGCTATTGAAGGTTAGAAAAAGCTAAAACACACTGTCAAAGGCTAGAAAAAGTTGTAATTCGCTATTGAAGGTTAGAAAAAGCTAAAACACACTGTCAAAGGCTAGAAAAAGTTGTAACTCGCTATTGACCTAACCTAACCCTGTACATCTATAGTATATGTATATATATATATATACTGCAGTCTTAATTTAATTATAATAGTTATAGTTATAATCATATTATATCATTATATTATTATATTATATTATATATGTATATATATTTATTTTTATGTCGAAAACAACTCATACTTCTATATATCGTATCAGATGTTTGTATGGTTGCAGGCCAGAGTTTGGGCTATGGCTTTGTCAACTATCATCGGCCCGAGGATGCGGAAAAGGCTATCAACACTCTCAACGGCCTGCGTCTCCAAAACAAAACTATCAAGGTGAGTGAGGACCTCGAATACATGTACCTACTCTCGAAACCAAAATTATCATTGCCTCGTCTTTTTTTCCTATACTTTTCTTTCTTAAATTTCGTTACCTTCTTCTTTTCTTTTGTTCTCTATTTTTAATAATTTATCTTATTTTGTTGTTATTATTATTGTTGTTATTATTTGGTTATTCTCCAGGTATCGTACGCGAGACCCAGCAGCGAGGCTATCAAAGGTGCTAATCTATACGTTAGCGGATTGCCAAAAAATATGGCACAACAGGATCTTGAGAATCTTTTCAGTCCCTACGGTCGGATAATCACGTCCCGCATACTATGCGACAACATGAGCGGTAAGAATTCTCATATATATCATAGCATATATATATTTTTTTGTTTAATTGTATATTGTGTTTTTATTCATATTTTTTTTTTTCTGAATTATTATTATTATTATTATTATTACTATATACATATATATTTTCTTTCAAATATCAAATATATAAATATATATAATATATTATTATAATACATAAATTGCCACAATTTTCATTTTTATTTGTTCTTTTCGCTTATACTACTTACATACGTCATATAGGTATACCTATATTAAAATTTTCTTCAATTTCCTATTTCAAAACGGTATCATTTTGTGTGTTTTGTCACATATTTCTCTCATGGTCTTTATCGATAAAGAAGAAGAAGAAGAAGAAGAAGAAGAGAGAACAAAAAAAAAAAAACACTGTTAAACAAAGAATTAATTAATTAATTAATTAATTAATCAATCAATATGAATCAAAGTATCATTCGCTATTCAGGGACAATATTAAAAATAACTTTTTATTGTTGTTATTATTAATATTGTTAATTATGATAATATACTTTAATTTTTTTTTTTGTTGTTGTTGTTGTTATTTGCTTCAGTATAAAATAATTATTCGTTCAATTTTCACGGTTTAGTGAAAAAAAAAAAAAAAACAATTGTGTTTATTATTCACAAAAGATTTTATTTATTTATATTAAATTTTTTTTTTTTTCCAATCATTCCTCGATCATCTGTGAAATTTCATCCCTGTTCATTTAAAATTACTTATCCCATCGTCGTCGTTGACTATCATTATTCTGATTATCATTATTATTATTATTATTATAAAAATTTCTATGAATTCTTTGGAACAGAAACAAAAACAAAAAAAAAAAAAAAGAAACAGAAACGTAGGCAACGGAATTTCAAGATAAAATAAAATGATGAAAAACTTTAGTTATGACAATTTAAGTAAATGCTTATCATTATTATTATTTTATATTTTTTATTCTCCATAATATTACATAGATCGCTTATGATTATTATTTAAAGAATAACAAAACGATTTTACTTTACCTTGAAATGTAATAACAATTGATTCAAATTATTATTATTATTATTATTATTATTATTATTATTATTATTATTAATGGGTCTTATCATAATTAAACAAATTTTTAGGTATCGTTTCGAAAATTGGCTTCGCGCGATCTATAATACATATAGTATAATATATTTTTTGTCTACACATGATTTTCTCATTGGCTCGTTTGATTATTCATCAATTATAATTTTTTATTTTTGTTTATTTTGTACTCGACGTTTTTCGTAATTCCATAAAAAACATTTTTTTTTTCATTTTTCTATAAAAAACGGACGATGATTGATTTTGACCGCGTTGAAAATTGTTATAAAATAATATCATCAGTATTTATTTAGAAACAATCGTTGATCGAAGTCATTGATCCTTATAGAGAGAGAGAGAGATTAAAAGAAAAAAAAAATAGAGACCTTCTGTAATTTGAAAATGAGAGATAAAAAAAAAAAAAAAAAAAAAATGAGAAACTAAATTTTGACTATATTTGAGAAAAATTAGTTTCTGTTATACGTATAAAAATAAAAATATCGACGAATCAGGAATGAGGTAGAATAATGTATAATTTGTAAAAAAAAAAAAGAGAAAGAGAAAAAAAGAAAAAGAAAAAAAAAATTAACGAGATATGATTTTTCGTTTCTGTTTAGTACGACAATTTGTGACTGGCGGCGGAGACAATTTGCCCGGTACGTAAATCATATTTTTTCATTTACCAAAAAAAAAAACCAAAAGAAAAAGAAAATTCCTCTTCTAGTAATTATTTCGTTTGTTTGTTTGTTCGTTTGTTTGGTTGTTTGTTCGTTCGTTCGTTCAAAGAGCAAGATGCTTGGTATTTATTATATATATATTATTATTACTATTTTTGTTTCCAAATTATTTATATATGCAATCTAAAAACAAAAACAAAAAAAAAAATGATCTAATCAAAAAAAAGCACCAAATTTCTTATTTTAATTTATTTTTTTTCAAATCTAAATCAAAATTTGCAATTTGAATTTTTTTTCATATTATTTATTGTATCACCGTTAACGAAAAAAAAACAAAAAAAACATAAGAAAAAACACACCTACATAATATATATATTTATTATGATAATTGAATTGATTAATTAATCAATCAATCAATCAATCAATTAATTAAATAATTGATCATATTTATACGCGCACCGAGCCACTCGCTATTATATGTATACACACACCAATATCGTATGTCTAACTTTAACTAAACAATTTGCTCCAAATAATAATTATTTATTTATTCATTTGTTTCACGCTTTATATTATTTTTATGCCTTTTTTTTTTTTCTTCTTTTTTTTACTTATTTCAATTAAAATATAGTATACATCATTTATGACGAAGAGTAGAAAATTCTAATTTCGTCGTAAAGCTTTTCTTTGAATCTAAATTGATTTTTCATTCATTTATTTTTTTTTTTTTTAATTACAAATAACAAAAATTGTTTTCTTCAATTTTTGTTGATTTTTATTTATTTTTTTTTCTTGTTACTACGATTTTCACTGTATAATATTTAATAAACTGCATCCTAATATTAGTCGTGAAAATTGATAAAAAAAAAAAAATTTACAATTATCAAAAGATACGAACTGGAAATCATTTTTTTTTTTTTTACCTTGACTCAAATTTCCTTTAATTAAAAAAAAAAATCATATAATTATCACGAATAATGAAAAAAAAAAGAATGGATGTTAAGTTTCGAATTCGTATCTTAATTAGTGTTCATAATTCATCCAGATAGTTATTCAATTTTCGACAAAGCACTAATTTTGAAATTGTTTTTTTGTTTTTTTTTCTTTCTTTTATATCGTAGAATCGATATTTTTGTATCAAGTATTAGAAAGTTCAAAATCAACTAGGACTTATAAAAATATTGCATGATTTGAGAAGAAAATTAAAATAATAATAATCATACTCTAACGCCTCTAAAACAGAAAACAATTTTTTTCGTCGTTGCAAAATTTGAGTACGAATTGAACAAAATCATGATAAATCACGTTTAAAATTTTATAGCAATCTCAATAGTATTTTTTGGTTTTTTGTTTTTTTTTTCTACGAGGCGTTAAAGTTCGATTTTAGAGATACGACATGACTTGAAAATTGCATAATATATATAATCAAACCAGAGTAAAAAAATGTTATATATTATATCGTTATAATCGATCACTAATTGGGGTCATAATTGATACAATTTTTTACTCTGGTTGAACAAAAAATTATCATATATATTATATAGGTATCTCATGCATATAGTATTAGTCTGTACATATATATACACATATACATTGCTATTTCCGCTGCAGTAGTTTAAAAATTATGATTTTATATTTCGTCCCCAATTATTATTATTATTATTATTATTATTATTATTATTATTTTGTTTCAATTATTAATATTAAACGATGATGTTGAAGAGAGGCTTTCATTTTTTTTGTTCTCCCATACCTTTTAATCACGGTGATTGTGATAAAATATACAATTTTAAATTATTAATAAATAATTAATGCCTTTGTTCAACATCATGTTATATAAATTTCTTTGTTCATTGATGATTATTTCTAACAACATTATAAAATGAATAACAATTTTTTTATTATTTATTGTTTATAAAATTCCTCTAATCGTCGAGTCTTTGATAGTTTTTTGATTTTTTTTTTGTTGTTGTTTTTTTTTTGTTTTTGTTTTTGTTTTTGACGCACTAACAATAAACCCCTTTCCGCTTACGCTGTTGCCTCTGTCTGTGACATGGACAGGCCTGTCAAAAGGTGTCGGGTTCATCCGTTTCGATCAACGCGTTGAGGCAGAGAGAGCGATACAGGAACTAAATGGAACTATTCCGAAAGGTTCGACCGAACCAATAACCGTCAAGTTTGCAAACAACCCGAGCAACAACAACAAGGCGATACCACCGCTGGCAGCATATCTGACACCACAGGCTACACGACGATTTGGTGGGCCGATTCACCATCCAACTGGCCGCTTCAGGTACATTCCACTGTCGCCACTATCCAGGTACCTACTCGCCTCTACTCGCACTACCCAACAAAAGTGAACAAAAAAAAAAAAAAAAAAAGAGAATCAATAATTTTTTTTATCAATTAATAGAGAAAAAAAGAAATGTAAAGATTGAATTTCATTCGACGTATTGATCGCTGTTTTATATATCGTTCGATGTCATTTGTTTTTTACTTCATATATTCCTCTGTTTGGTTCATGCTTTCATATTCTTTGACATTGTTTCATTCGATTAGACAAAAAAAAAAAACGATCTCAAATTAAAGTTTTATCTCTTTTCTTTAAATTTTCGGTAATTCTGACAACGGTTTGAGATTCCTTGACACAAACCGTGTGGATTTTGTCTCTTGAAAAAATCACGTAAGACCCTCCGTTCTCGAGTTATAAGCGATTTAAGATCGACCGCGGTGGTTACCGTCGAGGCTGGTGCGCGCGCAGCGCGTCAAGCCCCGCCTACCGCGACGTGACTGGTCAGTCTTTGATCGCTTATATCTCGAGAACGTTAAGAGACACGCGATTTTTTCTTTTGGATAATCGGTTCGATTTTCATCGAGGAATCTGACCGTGATTTTGAAATCAACGGTTTACTCCATTTATCATAATTCGGAAGTCAATTATTATATTCATTGCATCAAAACCTTCGTTGTTCTTTTAAATCCCTGTATGCGCGAGTATAGTTATCATCATCCACCACCACAACCGAATTTCTTCCCTTTATCCTCACCCGTTGAATCCTAAATTCTGGATAAATCCTAATTAAATAGAGAGAGAAAGAAGAAGAATAGATGAAAAACAAAAAGGATATCAATTATTTTTTATTCTTTAAAGAAGAAACAAAAAAAAAACGTAACAGAATTTAGTTCCTTAAGAAACGTTTGCAGATGGTATCGAAAGCAATTCTTTCAAATATTAATCAGTCGGAATTTCTGTTACGTTTTTTTTTTTTTTTTTTTTTTTTTTCTTCTTATTCTTCTTGTTGTATATAATTCTATGTAAATGTTAAACACGGAGGAGACAAGGCACACAAAGATGATTACATTTTTTTTTTTTTTTTTTTTAATATTCGATTTCATTGATTATTATTATCATTTCTTCTATCTCTTGTACATTTTTTTTTCGTCTTCTCATAGTTTCTTCATTGTTCATGAAACTTGAATGCTGTACTGTTGCGATTTTTACATTTTTGAATTATTGATTTTTTTCTTTCTGATTCATTATGCATAAAGTTTGATTTAATTCACGAATCAAATTGTGTCATTCATGTCTACTTATTCATTTTTTTTTTCATATCGTTGTGTACCTATATAATAATTATTGAAATTTTTGGTTGCCTAAAAACTTCCGTCCGTTTGCAAAATATATTATTATATCTTGAAAAAAAAAAAAAAAAAAAAAATTTCATCATCTAGCATCCGATCATCATCTATTTATCTTATAATAGATTACGATAATTATTCGTATCTCTTATGTTGTTCTTTTTGTGTTTTGTTTTAGCACTGGCAAGACCATGCTTGCCATTAACAAAGGCTTACAGAGGTCAGTATTATTTTATATTTATCTGTTGTTTTTTAAGTTATTGTTTTCTTTGTTGTGTGGCTTGTTTCGTCGCTGTATATACTTAAAAAAAAAAAAAAAAAAAAAAAAATTTTTTAACGTTCATATCAACTCATTATCATTGCATTATTATCATCATTACACCCATTTATACATGAATATTTTTTCCTTTTTTTTATTCGTTTTCCTAGTTTTTTGGTTATATTCTTCGTTCTAATTTATTTCATATCATCATTATTATCATTATTATTTATTATTATACAAATAGTTGAATGACATTAAAACATTGACATTGTCACAGTATTATATAATTCTTTCACAAAAAAAAAAAATAAAACTATTGTACATAGTTTTTTTTTTTATAATTAATTTATTGCACTGATTATCATCATCAATATATTAATATTATTATTCCAAAAAAAAAAAAAAAAAAACCTCAAGATATATCTCAAAAGTGCGAAGATTGTTATCATTATTATTGTTATTTTTTTTTCCCCCTCTTTTTATGGAATTTCAATTTTTATTTTCATTACTCAATTTATGTCTGCCAATTAAGAACTATTCAGATACTCTGAATTCAAATACTAGAAATATAGTTTGAAATAAAATTGAGATTTTTCTTCAATGCTTCTTTAAAAAAAAAAAAAAAAAAAAATCAAATCAAAAATATTATTTTACTTTGAAATAAAAAAAAAAAAAATGATCAATCTTCTTATCTGATTTTTTATTTTTTTTTATTGATGAGTCATTTTCGTTTTTTTTTAATAATTGAAAATTCTCTTCTAATTTCCGATCAATTGTTCTAATTAACTTCTTTTTTTTTTTGTTGCTGTTTTTTTTTCTTCTTTATTCACTACTATCATTATCTTGTATGTTACGTAAAAGTATGTTCGACGTAGATATAGTGCGTTATATTATTTGAAGTAGTACCTACCCCACGCACAGGTGAAAGAAAATAAGAATACAAAAAAAAAAAGAAAAAGAAAAAATACTGTAGTGCAAAAATAGTGTTGCATTTTCACTTGCTTAGATGTGTGTAACAAAAAACAAAAAACAAAAAAATAATAAAAATTTGTATCCTGAGATTACGATACATACGAAATGAAGGAAAAAAAAAAATAATGATAATAATGAAAGAACAAAACATCATTGGAAAACAAAAAAAAAAAAAAAAAAAAAAACAAAAAAAAAAAAAACATTATATTTCACTTGTGATAATTTTGGTCTTTGTACGACAATATATTGTTACAAAAGTAAGGAAAATATGATGTCGTCTCAGCGATACTGAGTACTGACCGAGATGTGCCTATTTTAACGCGGCTTATGACGTCAAGTAGGTACGTAGATTTATATCTGTACATACGTATATAATACTGTATACGTGTATAATATAAAAAAAAAAAAATTTATTCCATCTGATTTATTGATTTTTTTTGTTTGTTTGTTTTGTTTCTCATTTCATTTTTGGGTCTCGTTTTTTTTTTTCTTTTGTTTTTTCATATTCGTTATTATGTCATATATATATCATGTTATTATATGTATATACTAATAATCCCATAATATGTTTTCTACGCATGCATTCTTTTTTTTTTCATATACATTTAATGTGTAAATATATTTATATACATATAGATGTAAGATATATATTTTGGTGTTATTAATAATAATTAAATTTTATAGTTTATTGATAAAGGTTTAGTGATAAAGGAAGAGAGAAAATCAAAAGTCGTGTTTCCTAATTTTAGAAAAATTCGAATCCCTTCAAGTCAAAAGTGTAATTAGAGAAAATTGTTTCTCTTGAAATTATCTGATATTGTTTTTTTTTTTTTTTTTTTTTGGTTCTCGTGAATACAATTTTTTCTTTTCATATCACGTTTTTAGATATAATTGTGTCAAGTAATGAATTATTAATTTTCAACTCCAACCTGTAAATGGTTAACAATCTTGAGTCTCGAACGCCTGATCATAGGCAACCTGGGAGACTGGAGTGACTGCAAAATGCTAGAATTTTGAAATCGAAGGTCCTTTCTTTTGTTCTTTTTTTAGGTTATGAAGTTTCCCGATTTTTAGCTTATCAAATTTCGTTGATGAAAACAAAATTCATACATTTTTCTATTTGACACACGGTATTAAATCGCTTTATGAGGGATTTTACAAAATTGATGAGTAATAAAAGAAAAGCAAGAAAAATCATTCGATGATAAATTTATATTCTTCAAAAATGTGAAGAAGAAAAAAAAACGTGTCTTAGGAACTTCTGATCCCAATTCTGTCAATAATTGCCTCTAGAATATTCGTCACGAATCAGAAATCACGTCGAATCCCCAAAAATTGAAGTAAATACGGTCAAGCTACACTCAAGAATCTCACAATGGCCGTCGGCGGTCCACCTCGCGACTTTGACCCGTCATATCTCTTCACCGGTACAATATTATCGAGGCATCGACGAATCTATGGTTTCGTCACGTCTGAACCATGAAGAAACGTCCTTTCGAAACACTCTCGATGATTTCTAGACCCCGATAAAGCCTTTTTCCAGTCGCGCTCCAGCGCCATCTTGTTTTTCTTCCTTCTACCGTTGAGGGAGATTCTTTTCAAACCACGTACACGTAGAATCCCCCAAAATTGAAGTAAATACGTTCAAGCTACACTCAAGAATCTCACAATGGCCGTCGGCGGTCCACCTCGCGACTTTGACCCGTAATATCTCTTCACCGGTACAATATTATCGAGGCATCGACGAATCTATGGATTCGTCACGTCTGAACGATGAAGAAACGTCCCTTCGAAGCACTCTCGATCATTTCTAGACCCCGATAAAGACTTTTTCCAGTCGCGCTCCGGCGCCATCTTGTTTTTCTTCTGCTTCTTATTCTTTCGGTTGATGGAGACTCTTTTAAAACGACGTACAATCAGCTGGTGAGACCCTACGATGATTAAAAATGTGTTTTTTGGTTTACCGATTGTTCCAGGTACAGCCCGCTGGCGGGTGACCTATTGGCGAACTCGATGCTGCCAGGTAACGCGATGAACGGTTCGGGATGGTGCATTTTCGTCTACAATCTAGCACCAGAGACCGAAGAGAACGTACTTTGGCAGTTATTCGGTCCATTCGGTGCCGTCCAATCAGTAAAGGTTATAAGGGACTTGCAGACGAACAAATGCAAGGGTTTCGGTTTCGTAACGATGACCAATTACGAGGAGGCCGTCGTTGCTATACAGAGTCTCAACGGTTACACGCTCGGCAATCGCGTATTGCAAGTCAGTTTCAAAACGAACAAGAGCAAAGCTGCGTAGGAATCCTACTGAACAACAACAAAACAATAACAACAAAAATGAAAAAAAACAGTAATTTCTGCTGCACACGAATAAGAAACAAAAAAAAAAGATAATTTACATCATTCTCATGTCAAAAAAAAAAAATGGTGTTTGCAGGTCTATCGTTCATATCTTACTGATCAAATCTGCAGTTATTATTAATAATAATAATAATAACGAAATAACAAATGAAACAAAAAAAAAAGCGACAATGCTTACACAGAGCCCCAAAACCACCACAACCACCATCATCAATGAAAACAATTTAAACAAAAAAGACTTTCAGAATATTTATTAATTTAATTAATAAAAAAAAAAAAAATAAAAAAGAAAAAAAACGTAGAAACAAACATAAAACAATAACATTAAAAACGTCACGAGTTTGTTTATTAATATATATATTAATACTATCAACGGTCCTTCAAATCGGGGTATATATTTATATATATATAATATAAATGATAATTTTCACCCGCTAATTATTATTATTATTATTATTATTATTATTATTATTATTATATTGTCGTAAGCAAAGAAGAGAATATTTAG
>JAEUYN010001522.1:0-23040 GCA_018257835.1 Euura lappo | reverse complement strand
CTCCTCCGTCTGTATTTGTCTGTATCTCGCTGCGCTTCTTGAGTTGCTGATCTTGTTTCTTCTTTCTTGTGTCTGTACTTCCTTGTCCCTCGCCTCCAGCCTCCTGCTAACCTCTCCTCCTCTCGTCCTCTCCTGCTCTATCCACCTGGAGCTTACACCACACCTATTCAGATATTTCTCCCTTTCTTCGACCCATCTCGTTCTCTCTCCCTTTTCCTCGTCCTTCTTTATTTCTTTCCAGCATTCCCTCAGAAGTTTCTTCGTCGGGTCCCCGTTTATTTTCTCCTCGAAGCTGATCGCCCTTCTTCCAGTTGTTGTTCTCAATTTCTCCCTTTTCATTTCTTCCCTCACTATGTATCCAGGTGTCGTGCGCTGCAGCCCCAGTACCCACTTCATGTACTTCTCTTGTACCCTTTCTACCTCTGGTCTCTCCTCCCACCCCCAGACTTCCACCCCATACATCAGTATACTCTTAATTACTGAGTCGAAGAGCTTCATCCTCCACTTTATGTCCCCAGCAAAATTCCTCTCCCCTATGCTCCATATCTTTCCCATCGCTTGGTTCGCCTTTCTCACCCTTTCTTTCACATGCTCCTCCTGTCTTCCGTTCCTTGAGACCCTGTATCCTAAGTAATCCATCGTTCTTGTTTCTTCCAGCTCCTTCCCCTCCCATTTCCACTCAATTTTCCTCCTTCTTCCGCCTCCCTTTCCGCAAACCATCACCTTCGTTTTTCTGTGTTTACCGTTAATTTCTTTCTCCTGAAATATCTCTCTCCTCTTTTCATCATCTCTTCCATTTCCACTTGCGACTCCGCCATTAACACTATGTCGTCTGCATACCCCAGTGTCCATACCTTCTCCTTTCCAATGACCACCCCTCCGTCCTGACCCCTCCTCATGACCTCCTCTAAGTCTGCTATATATAAGTTAAATAGGGTCGGGCTGAGTGGGCATCCTTGCCTTACTCCTTTCTCTACCCAGAATTCCTCCGATGCTTTCTCCCCGATTCTCACTCTGCATCTCGTTTCTGAATATATTTCCTTAACCCTTTCCACTATTTCTTCGCTCATCCCTCTCTCCGCCATCGCCTTCCACAGGATTTCCCTGTCCAGCTTATCAAAGGCGGCCTTCAGATCGATAAACAGCAGGTACACCTTTCCTTTCTGTTTCTTAATTCTCTCCTGTATTACATGGTTTAGTACGTAAATGTTGTCCAGCGTGCCCCTCCCCTTCCTGAATCCCGCTTGCGTCTCCCCAAAACCCCCTCCCTCGTCCATCTCTGCTATTATTCTCTTATTGAGGATTGCCGCGTATACCTTATATGCTGTGCTCGTCAGTGTCACCCCTCTATAGTTCTTCACTTCTTCCAAACTCCCTTTCTTGTGTATAGATCACTCCTTCTCTCCATTCGTCTGGGTACCCCCTTCCCTCCCATACTCCTTTTATCACCTTCCATAGCTTTCTGTCTAGGATTCCTCTTCCGGATAACCATGCCTCGTTTTTTATTCCATCCCCTCCTGGTGCTTTCTTCCTCTTCAGTCTGTTTATTTGTTCTGCCACTTCTGTTTCCTCTAGTTCGCTGCGTCTTCCCACGTCTCTTCTTGCCCTTTCCCTCTCATCGGTCGGTCTCTCCCTGGTTCCTCCCAAGTTCTCCATAAAGTACTCCAGCCAAGTTTCTTCGGTTATCTTTTCGCTTATCCCTGCGCTTTTCTTCCTCTGTTTGTTCACGTACTCCCAGGCCTCTGCTTCTGTTCTGATTGCTTCCACTCTCTCTTCCTCTTCCATCTTCCATTCTAGTCTTTTGCTCTCGCATAATCTTCCATACTCCCTCCTCTTATTCCTATATGTTTCGTACTCCCCTGCGTTGCCACTTACCCTGGCCCTCCTCCATAGTTTCCTCGTCTCTTTTTTCTCCCTTCTGCACTCCTCGTCCCACCAGGCGTTTTTGCCTATTCTCCAATCTTCCTTTCTATCCCTCGTTGTCGTGGCTTCTCTGATGCTCTTGCTCATTTCCTGCCACTCTTCTTCCGGTGATTCTCCTTCCCACTTTGCTTCCTCCAGTCTCCGCCTGAACTTTTCCACTTCCTTCTCTCCCCATATTTGGACTTTCTTTGTTTTTATTTCCTTCTTCTTCCTCTCTGCTCTGCCTGTTATTTCCACTATGATCGGCTGGTGGTCGGACTCTATTCTGTCCTCCACTTTAAAGCTCCTCACTTCTTCCCACGATGTCTCATTTACCATCGCGTAGTCTATCGTGGTTCTGTGTTGTCCTTTCACGTATGTAAACTCCCCTTTTTCGTCGCCCTCCGTGTTCCCATTCAGTATTGTCCATCCTCTCTCCGCAGCTATACCCAGTAATGCCTCTCCTTCCGCGTTTTTTGTCTTGTCTTTCGCTTCCCTGTTTCTTCCCGTCGTTCCGTCTCCGTACCACCCCCTTCCCCCTTCTGTTCCTATTCTTGCGTTGAAATCGCCCCCCATAACTGTCTTTTTCTCCTCTTTTTCATCTTCTAGCAGCCTTATCATCTCCTTAATGAGTTCCGCCTTGCCTCCTCTGTTATATATCGTCGCTACATTCCACTGCTCGTTGTTCACCTTCATTTTCCTTATTTGTATCCCTTCCGATCCCCTTTCGTCCTCCTCTTCCGCTTTATACTCCTCTCTCCCTGTTATTATTCCGCCCCTTGCTCTTCCTTTCCTTGCCTCTCTATCTGCCGCTTGGCATTTCCAGATCCACCCCTTCGGTAGCCTCTTTTCCCATCCGCTCCAGTCTTTCTCTTCCACCCACGTTTCCGTTAGTCCTACCGCATCATATCTCTCCAGGAATTCCCAGAACTCCTCGTCTTTGCCCCTGCAACCTGCGACGTTCCAGAACAGTAAATTTAGCCCCTCGTTTTCTCTCTCTATTCCCCCTGTCCGTTGTTTCCGTCTTCTCCGTTTCCCTGCTGCCTCTCTTCTTCGGCTATTTCCAGTGTATCTGTACTCTCACTCCATACATACTCCACGTTGTTTAGCCACATCTTCCTGTACCCAGCTTTCGCTGTGTGTCCCTGTTTCCATAGCTCCTTCACCTTCATTCGGATCTCCTTCTGTACTCTTCTTTCATTCCTTGTCAGGTCATCGTCTATGAATACCTTCCTCGCCCCTAGATTTTTCTTCCCTCTCATTACCCTCATTTTCTCTTCCCATGTTTTGATTTTCAATACCACCATCGCCCCTTTTTCGCCCTGTACTACTAGCGTTTCTTCGATTTCAACTCTGCCCCCCGCTGCTGCTTCCACCGCGTTGACGGCCGGCTCCCCTTTCTCTACTGCGTCGTCTATCTCTTGCCCTCTCACTACTACGTTCCTCTTCCTTTTCAGTCTTTCCTTCCTCTCGCTTTCCTCTTCTACCTGCCTCAGTCTCCTTTCGACTAACCTTATCCTCCTTGCCTCTCCTCTTTCCCCTTCGTTCGTGTTTGTTCGTTCCGCTTCTCTTTTTTCCCACTCCTTTCTTTTCTCCTCATTCTCCTGCCCGTTTCTCGCTAGTCCTTGCTCTAGCTTTTCCTCCAGTTTCTTTTCCCACTCCCTTCTGCCCCTGCTTTCTTTTTCGGTCCATTCGTCCTTCTCTCTTTCGAGCTTCCTTATCCTCTCTTCCATTTCCGCTTTTTCTCTTATCCAGGATTCGCCTGACTTCTCTATTTTCTTTGCCAGCTCCGCTATCTCCTTCCTCACCTCCTGCCGTACTTCTTCTGCCGCAATCCTGTCCTTCTCCTTCGTTTCGTTCGCCTCTTCTGTCATTTTCTTCAGGGTGGCTGTAGTTTCGTCCTGCCTTTTCATTATCATCTCTAACATCATTTCGAATCTTGCCACCATCCCCTTGTCTCCTTCCTCCTCCTCTCCTGCTCCCACTCCTCCAGTGTTCGGCATTCCTTCTTCCGTCCTCTCCGGTGGTGTTCTTGGTGTCGCCGTGCTTTTCCTGAAGAAAGGAGATTCCTTTCCTAGGCAAATAAACGGAATCTTACTTGCTTTCTGCGGTCCTTCCCCCGGGCTGTCCCTTACTTTCCTTTTTCCTTCTCTGCTCTGGTCCTCCTCCTTATCCTTGCTCCTTTTCCTCAAGAACTCTCTTATGTCCTTGTCTGCTCCTCCCCAGCTATTTGCCCTCTCTTTCAGTCCTTCCCACCTTTTCGCGTTAGATGGTCTCCCTGCTTTACCTTTCTCCTTATCTTCCGTCGGTATGTGCCTACTTGAAACCGACGTTTCAGGTAGCTCCCTCTGTTCCGGTCCTTCCGTACCTTCTGCCGTTATCGCTTCTCCGTACTTATTGGGTTGCTGGCTCTCTTCACTGCTCATTATCTATGCCTCCTGCCCCGGCTATACCGCTTTCTCCCGCCCTTTCTTCTAACCTCACTTGCTTCAGTTGTCTCTTATCTCGAATTTTCTAGGCCCTCTTACTCACTTCTTTATCGCCGAGTGTTGTCGTCCGCGTCTCCAACCCTCTTATTCCACTCCCTCCACTTCACCCTTTCGCACGTCTGTCTTTATCTCGATTTCTCTTTCACTTGCTTTCGGCACAACTGTCATACACCGTTACCGAACCGGAAGTTCCCATATTTCAACTAGTAAATCTCATGCATTGTAACATACTGATTTTACCCTAACTTTATGGGGGGGGGACTTGAGGGGGTATATACACCTTCGAATGGGTAAAAATCTCTAAGAAAACATAATTTTTTCTGGCTAATTGGAGGGTTGGCTGAAATATAAAAAAATCATCATGTTTGAGGGGGGTTTTACCCTCATTATCCATATTTGCCTGAATGAACTCTTTCTATTCATCGTACCTAATCTGCGCCTCAGACCGGCCTACATAAAGTTGAAAGCTTGTTATCTAACGCCACCGATACCGTAGCCTCCTTCTTTCTGAAAGGCTTGCGGTCCACATGCTTTATCGTTTATGTCGACTCCCTGCTAATGCTGGATTGTTAATAACTGGCTCAACGCGGTACAAGCTTTCATCATTCACCGAGGTTCCGCGAGCCTATTCGCAGCTTCGACGCAGACTGAATTCTGTAGTTAGGCAGCGGCGATGAGTCTACTGGCTTGCCAGACCAGCTGATATCTTGATTCATTGATCATAGATCTTTCTATAAATGTTGTTATTTCCATCCTGACCTCTAAAAAGGAAATATTTCATTGTAGCAACACCGATGGATTTGTATATACCCCCGCAATCTGTTTCTTAAGAAATAATATCATTTCCTCTAATATGAATCGTACAACGCTTAGAAAAGAAATCCCGCATAGGAGAATCTCTCTGCACGTTTACTCAAAAGAACCAATAATTCTCACATATTTTATTCAAGTTGAATTATTCTTAATTTGAGAATAGTTTTTTTTGCGTGTTGCTAAAAATTTGAACTATGTGACTTTGAATAGACATCCTGTTTCACTATTAATTTTACTTCATCAAGCGAGTCATGTGATAGACAGAGATTAATAACACATTCTGAATTATTACAGGATATCAGTAACCTGCAAGAGACTCTGGAGAGTAGAACAGAGTTCTTGTTCAAGAACGGATTAACCTGCCAGCCAGTTGTTGTTGCTATCGGACCATCGGAGAACCTCGAAGCTTCATATGTTGTGATAAACGACACAAAATATAAATTTCAATCTCTGCTAGCAGCAGTAGATTTTTGCTTCAAGTCCTTCTACGCCCTCGGCTTGGATTATCCCTGCGAGTCTCAAATGGTATGGATCTTCCTTCAAACATACTTCTACGAAATCCACTGTGATAAGCCATTCGTTGCTACAGAAAGTCTCATTTCCGACTTGAAGTCAATTAAGATAGTCGAAAAAGAACCAAATCCCCTCGACCGTGATTCCACTGAATCCGATTAACCCCCTCCGGGTCACATCGAAGGCACAGTTCAAGATTTTGGTTTCAGTATTATTTTCATATTATATTTGGCATCACATTATGCTACATGTTTAGAGTACACAACTTCTTTTTTTTCATCTGATTGAAACAATCACAAATATACACCGTTTTGAGCAGTCACCAAACATTTCAATTAAACAATTATGTTTGTCAAATGCACAGAATGTGATGACATGATAGCAGTCAAATCTTTGAAATACCATGTTAAGTACACTCATGGCATAAGTAGCGTCACTTACTGTTGCATTACGGAATCTTGTCACCGCTCATTTGATACGCTAAAGAGTTTCCGAAATCATTGCTTATCACACAAGCAATCTGTAGATACAGCTGATCGAGGGTCTTATAACGCAATTGCAAAGCTACCTACTATATCAGAGAAAGAAAATTTTTGTTGCAATTCCGATGAAAGCAATTCCACTGCCACATCAAGTAGTGTCCACAATTCTGATCCTGTCCACGTCCAAACTCATGTACCACAATGTTACGCACGACTTTCTCGCGACGAAATTATGATGGAAGCATTAGAAATGACATCTGAATTTTACGCGGATACAAGCGTGAGTCGTGTTCAAGTTCAGCGTATAGTCAGTAAATTCGGGAATTTTTTAAACGGCGAGTACATGAATTCATTCAGGAATTACGTTTCATCACATACAGTCGATGAGTACAAAGATGAGTTGTCTAGTCGGTTCGATGAGCTACAAGGTATTTTCAGTAGAGTAGACACGGAGCATAAGCGTTTGAAAGAGTTGACAGCATGTGGATGTTATATAAAACCAGAAGAAGTTATATTTGGATATGCAGAAGAAAAATCCAAAACAGGATTAATTGAGAATGTAAAAGTAACGGGCCAATTCATTCGTTTACGAGAAGTCCTAAGAGCATTTTTCGAGGAGAAAGGTGTCTTCAAACAAACTTTCGATTATATTGCAGAATTGAAATCAAACAGCGATGATACTGTTTCAAATATCATACAAACCAAGTTTTGGAAAAATAAGACCGATACATACGATAACGACAGTATTGTTCTTCCATTACTTCTCTATCAGGATGATTTTGAAACCGGAAATCCACTTGGATCTCATGCTGGAGTTTACAATTTCTCTGGATTGTATGTCTCAATACCGTGCCTGCCACCTAAATTCAAATCAAAATTAGATAATATTTTCCTATTCCAATTAAGCCATTCTGATGACTCCAAACGTTTTCCAAAGTCCTGCATTTACGCAAAAGTTATAGAGGAGCTCAATGCACTCGCTAATGAGGGTGTAACTATCGAAGTAGAAAACACAAAAATCAGAATGTTTTTTAAACTCGCACTAATTATTGGGGATAATTTAGGTTTGAACTCTATGTTGGGCTATGTGGAAAGTTTTTCAGCAAATACGTTCTGTAGATTCTGTACTGTTTCGAAAAAACAATCAAAATCCTTGAGCCGTGAAATCAAAAGAATCCTGCGGACGAAAGCTAATTATGAATGAGGTTACTGAAGAATTGTGTCAAAAGCACGGGGATAAAACAGCGTTGCATCTGGAATATGATCACCGGTTTTCATGCGGTCGAAAATTTTGCCGTTGATATAATGCATGATTTACTAGAAGGGGTGTGCAGGTACGAATTGGCTGACATTTTGTACAACTTGATTATCAAACAGAAATTGTTCAGTTTAGACGTATTAAATTCTAGATTACATTTTTTTAAATACGCGCCTGGCAGTAATACACCGCCGCCTATAAGTGAGCATGAACTGAAATCATATCACTTGAGAATGTCTGCTGCAGAAATGCTTTCCTTCATGCTGAACGCTGGCTTAATTTTTGGTGATCTTGTGAACAGAGATTCCAAAGAATGGGAACTATACGATTTACTAAGAAACATCTTGCTATTAGTCCTACAAACATCTACTTCTCATGATGTGTGTGACTTGCTCGAAAGTTTGGTTGAAGAACATCACGAATTGTTCATTGAATTGTTTGGTGACTGCTTGATACCGAAACATCATTTCATGGTGCATTATGCATCTATCACGGCTACTGTTGGGCCTTTGCGACATTTGTGGGCGATGCGGTTTGAAGGTTATCATCGCTCGTTTAAAAAAATCGCAGCAGTTAATTGTAATCGCATAAATCTTCGTTATACGCTTGCCGTTAAAAATCAGTTCCCGTGCAAAAATTTTTACCTTGAAATAGGATTGCCAAACGCTTGCAAAACCATTGGCTATACGCTTGCAAAACCATTGGCTATACGCTTGCAAAACCATTGTTCGAAAGCTTGCAAATTGAAACAAAACTGCCAAGGGTTTTCCCAAGGGTTAGGAAAGGGTTTTTTCAAGACTTCTGAACGACTTCACCAAGGATTAGGAAAGGGTTTTTTCAAGGCTTCTGAAAGAATTCACCAAGGGTTAAGGAAGGGTTTTTCCGAGGCGTCTGAATGGGTTTCCAAGGGTTAAGAAAGGGTTTTGTCAAGGCTTCTGAAATACTTCACCAAGGGTTAAGAAAGGGTTTCCACTGGTACAAGAATTGTTGACATAAAATATTGCAAAATTAAGCAAAAAATAAAAATTTTCCGCCTTTTTTCGCCGAACTACTCATAATTCACTATATACCGTCGATAAAACGCATTTTTAGCTCAGAAAAACTTCGCATGTTTTTTTCGGGATTCGATCCGGGACCCTATCGCTCGCTTGCTATATTAGTCGCACGCCCTACCTACTACGCCAAACTACCCATTGAATTCTCGTACAACTTTCACCTATTTATAATCAGAGCGTTATATTTGTTGATCTAGATGAGTAATATACGCATCTGCAGCTATTCATAATGTTCCGTAATTAAAAATGCCGATTTCAGATTTTTGGCAACTAATATACGTAAGTCAAGCTATTTCCAAGGCTTGCAAAATCCTTGCTTTGTTGGCTAGCTTATGACAAGTCTTGAACAAGATTTTTTAACGTAAAGTTTTACTAAGTGTCGTGATCAAGTGTTGGCCAAGGGAAAAATCAACCGTTTCCCAAGGCTTCCTGAACTCTTGGTTTAGACACGAAACGGCAATGATGTGATCGCAAGACTCACGCAAAGGTTTTTCAACGCAAGGTGATGCCAAGAGTTATCATCAAGTGTTTGCCAAAGCAAAATCCAAACTTCTCCCAAGGCTTGTGAAACTCTTGCTCCAAAAGCTGAGCATTCGCAAGTTGATCCCAATGCTTACGCAAGGGTTTTTTTTACCCAAGGTGTTGCCAAGCGTTATGATCAAGTGTTTGCCACGGCAAAAGCCAATCTTTTCCCAAGGCTTGTGAAACTCTTGGTTTAAAAGCCAAGCATTAGCAAGCTTATCACAAGGCTTACGCAAAGGTTTTTAGCCCAAGGTGTTGCCAAGCGTTGTCATCAAGTGTTTGCCAAGGTAAAAACCAACCTTTTCCCAAGGCTTGCAAAACTCTTGGTTCAAAAGCCAAGCGTTAGCAAGCTTATTACAAGGCTTGTGCAAGGGTTTTTTGACCCAAGGTGTTGCCAAGCGTTGTCATCAAGTGTTTGCCAGGATAAAAACCAACCGTTTCCCAAGGCTTGCAAAACTCTTGGTTCAAAAGCCAAGCGTCAGCAAGCTGATCACAAGGCTTTTTCAATGGTTTTTTGGCCGCTTCAAGGGTATTTCAAGCTATACACAAGACTTTGGCAAGCGTTTCCATTTTGCACGGGTTGTGTTTCGCCGACGCTTTGTTACAAAATCGAATATTTGAAAACGCTACATCTTATAAAGTTGACCGTCAAGGCTGTGCAATCCCTGCGGCTTTGAGATCTGACTTTCGTCCAGAATTCGATTTTCAACAAATTAAATATGCTACAATAGATGGTATTGAATACAAACGAGGTATGACAGTAATGGTACGTCACGAAGATTTTCCAGTATTTGGTACAATCACTAATTTATTCAAAAAACTAGATGAGACATTCGAGCTCCGAAATACTGATTTTTTCATTATCTATCAGATTCTCGAAACCGTAGTGTTTGATACCCATTTGCATGGCTTTCAAATTGAAAAAAAAGGATTCGAGTTCACTTGTATAAACTCCTTATTTGACTCGAAGTACCGAAATATCCATGTGCTTTCGGATGGTAAATCTTACATCAGTGCAGTCTAAAATTGGACTACATGTCATCGCCTTAGTATTTATTCGCCCTACAGAAATTTCAGACTTCAAAGTTGGGTGGGGTGCAAAGTTCCGAAAGATCAAAGAGTCGACGAGTCACAATGCCGAAAATCAAGAAACCGAATTCGAAAGATACAGAAGGGCCATAATTCCGAAACTCTATCGAGACGAAAAATGAATCATCCGAAAACGAAAGTGCCGAAAGGGAATTATACCGAAAAAAAAATTCCGAGTGAACAAAATTATGACCGGTCGAATATCAGATTGGCCAAAATTGGGAATGCTTGAAAAGCCGAATGTCTAAATTTGCGAATCGTCCGTTTTACGAAAACTTAGGAACTCGAATTTTAAGAGAACGAAAAGCAGAAACAACGAAAGGTCAAAATCACGACTGCCACTCACACAGAAGGGACAAAATACCGAAAGCCAGTGCTACCAAATTTCACCAATAGATGGCGTTAGCGCCAACAAGTAGCGAAGATCTGGCGCGCCAATTATTCAGGTTGAGGGCGCGGGAGCGCCAGTAATAGGTCAATCGGCTGCTCTTGCGAACTTATTGTTAGAACTGGTAAGATTTTGGCTTCAATTATCTTATTATCCGAATAACAAATTTCCAAAAAATACATTAACAAATTCAAATAATAAATTCATCAAAAGCGATGATAACTTGAGAACGGTTGAACGGATTCAAACAAAAATTCCTCCTCGAAGGTTATTTGGGTCGTCGTTGACCACCACGAATTTGTTGTTGAAATTTCGAAAATTGAAAATGAAATACTTAAGGGGCATTCCACGTCAAACCGACCCCTCACGAGCGTGACCCCCTGGGATTTCGATGCCCAATGGATTTTTTGATTCGTTTTGGTCAAAAATGATACCTCTAATTTTTTAAAAATTTTCCGACATTTTTGAAGGCCGTATGGTGACCTCAAATATCAAGATGGACATTTTTGGAATCGCTGATTTTTTTGTGTAAAATCAGGGACTCGAAACACATCGTTTGGTTATAGTCTGACCATGGGATGAAAATGCTAACATTTTTTTTTTTCAATTTTTGATTTTGAAAAAAAATATTAAGAAAATTCTAATCATGTTTTTTTTTACCAAACTGCTAATTTGTTATAAATTTTTTAAGTTGATTGAGAATGCCCATTTTTCTGAATCTGAGAAAATTCTCAAAAATCCAGTGTATGACACAAAACAGTCTCCATTTACGAGACGTGGGCCAAATTTTTTTCGATTTTTTTTTCACAATTCGGAATTTTTAATTGTTACAACTGAAATTATATAACACAGGATCAAATTGTAAGCGTCAAATAAGGGTCAATTTACTTGGAAACGTTTCTTTTCACAGGATCAAATTGTAAGCGTCAAATAAGGGTCAATTTACTTGGAAACGTTTCTTTTTCATCAATTGACCCTTATTTGACGCTTGCAATTTGATCCTGTGTTGATTTCGATTTAAAAAATTTGACAATTCCGAATTAGGTGAAAAAAAATATACATATGAAAAAAATTCGGCCCACGTTTTCGTAACCGGTGGCTGTTCTACGTCATACACTGGATTTTTTACAATTTTTCGGATTTAAAAAAAATGGGCATTCTTAATCAACTTCAAAATTTGATAACGAATCAACGGTTTGATCAAGAAAATCTAAAAAAAATTGGCGGACGCGTTTTTTACTGAGTAGAACGTTAGAAAAAAACATGGAATGATATTGAGATGGTCGGGGTTTAACACTGGTCGAGTTGGCGTCGAATGCCCCATATATAACTCACTTAAATCTTCTGTATTCTTTACTTTAAGCCGACCTGCATCCCTCAAATTAAGACTATTTGAATCTAAAATGAGTTATATTATTGCTCAATTCGACGATATGTATTGTTATTCCTAACTCATGTAGAGTAATGATTTTGTATCCAGCACTGGAATGTTTTGAGCTACGCGAACAGTTACGTTCTATAGAAATGAACAAAAAATATTTCTTCGAAAAAGTAATTCCTATGATTCATTGTTTACGATTGATTTTCTCGACATCTTTTCGTGCATATAATAGAAAACTAAAGACGCAATCAGACGAAACTGAGATTCAGTCGTCTGCTTCATTGGTAAAAAATCGATGTATTCCTAGATTTTAATTGTTTTCTGGGACAGACTAACGGCTTCATCTAAGTCTTGAAGTGATTGTTGTTTTGTATATGATAATTCCGGGGTAGACAGCCTACTGAAGCGCTGGAAAACGCTACAGTCCTCAAGTGCTATGATACTTCTGAATACAGTTTCTCATATTTCTATTATTCTGAAATGTTGGGTTTCTTTTTGACTGAATTTTACCTATCTGATGGAGGTACGTTACCTGTGTACTATTTCTTGGACATTGAACCGAAAAATCAATTACACAGATGGATGAGTGTTGGTTCACACATAGTTGGGCAGTTCGGAAGATTTCGGATTACCCGTCTCACAATCCCATAGAATTCAAAAGTAGGTAAGTGATGAGTTCATTTCTTTTAATATATGTATGTACATACCTGGCACGACACGGTTACTACTTGTCTTGATTACTTATTATATACAACTATATTGCCGGTCGTGATGTGCTGCGAATGCATGTCTATCTTATGAGGTTGAAGATGTCACCTACATTCTGGAGCTTGCAATTCCTTTGAGATTGTGTACAGCACGAACCTCCAAGCGTTACAAGTATCGTGCGTATGCCTGCGGTTCTTCTCTAGGTATGTTCTGGACTCGACGAAGAGCCTATTTCAACAATGACCATTTCGTTGAAAAAAACCGTGTGATATTATTTTGAACCCAGGCCCGATATCACAGGTAGCATACAACATTATCTGTGACTTATACTAGGCCTTTAGATTACTGAAAAACGTCTCTCAGGCATCTAACGGCCTATAGTATTAACGAAACCAAAAGTTGTGATATCCTGTGATGCCAAGGCTATACCACATTCTACAGTTGTTCTCCACATTTTTTTTCGCGTTTGATGACTTAGAATTTGTAATGAGAAAAAATCATCAGGTGCCCCGGCCTCCGAACTTGGGCTTATACTGGCTGCCCATCCGGGAGCTTATGCCACTAGACCACCTGGTCGCCCCGAAAAAACTGTTTTTGAATTATGACTCGTAATTGACCGTCCTTGTTTGTTTTCGTAGACGCTTTGAATCTACATTTACACAAAGTCAAGTACACCGGGGATCTCAGTGGGGGCGTGGTATCGCCTGGTTACGAAATTTGAACGACTCCGACGAGGCAAACGCATGTGCGTCAGTGTCCGGTCGTTCGCACATTCTAAAACTCGATTTTCGTTGGGATTACTATGACGATGAGGGATGGGTAGGTTTAGGATGGTTAATAGGGTGGCAACATTTTCACACCAAGCTTCAGATTTGGATTCCCACCCCAAAAACTTATAGTTTTGATACCTCTCCAGAGATGAACTTGATTGGAGAATTTTTAGAGGTCACTCAACGACATTAAAAAAATGATCTTTTGGATGAAATCGATTTTCGAAAAACGTATATTTGCTGGCTCTCAGCCCCTCAATTTCTGCATCGTCCAAATTCAGAAACGTGATCCGAATTTCACTGAAAAATATTTAGATGTAGAGCTCGCTCAATACCTGTACACCAAATCAATTTGCTGAAGTGTAAAAGAAAATTTTACTCACCCAGTCGACACCGTTACTACAGAGCATCGTTTCTACAGAGTTCCCTTCTACAGAGTTCGTTTCGACGGAAGATATTGTCGACAATGATCGATTCTACAGGAGAGTACAGAATTAGTATAGGCCCGTTTCCACAGAAATCCTACTGAAAAGTCGTTTCTACAGACCAATTATTTAAGGCTGCTCGGGCTACAGAATGAAACAGGAAAGCTCGTTGTTACAGAATTGTTCTGAAAGCTCTGAAAGTTCGTTTCTGCAGAATTCGATTATGGAAGTTTGGTTCTACAGAATATGGGTGTAGAAGATCGTTTGTACAGAATTTGGGTCGAAAAGATCGTTTCTACAGAATTCGATTATGAAAGTTCGTTTCTACAGAATTCGGGTCTGGAATTCAAATATAGTAATAGTGATAAATAACATTATATGTATCAATTCTATAGAAACGATCTTCCAGACCCAAATTCTGTAAACGAACTTCCATGGTCAAATCCTGTAGAATCGAACTTTCAGAACCGAGTTCTGTAGAAACGAACTTCCATGATCGAATTCTTTAGAATTCTGTAGAAACGAGCTGCAGGTCCGAATTCTGTAGAAACGAACTTTTAGGAATATTTTTTTCTGTAGAAACGAGCCTGTGGTGCGATACGTACAATATTCTGTAAATTGTGGGCCAAAATGCTTATGTAGAAACGCACTGTGTTGACAATATCTTCTGTAGAAACGAACTCTGTAGAAACGATCCTGCCCCTGCAAAGGTTTCAGATCGATTGAGGGACCTCTGAATATGAATATATTTTATTCAAATTTGATGTGCTTTGAGATATGCCAAGTAGGAAGAAATTTGATGGCGAGAGTCTGGGTTCGTCAAAGTTCTTCTTTCCAAATATAAATATTTTTTAGCAAGGTCTAGATCACGTTCGTGAATTCGGACTATGCAGAAATTGAGGGGATGAAAGCCAGGAAATATACAAGTTGAAAAATGGAATTCTTCAAAAAGATCAACTTTTCAATGTCATTGAGCGACTTCTAAAAATTCTCCGATCGAGTTCACCTTTGGAGTTTTTTTATTGCTATTCGTATGAAATAAGTTTCTGAGGTGAGAATACAAATATGAAGCTTGATGTCAAAATATTGCCACCCCAACTTGTACGAATAATACTTAACCAATTACGATGAGTAAATGCCGTCACTTGGAGGTAGAGCTAAGCGTCATGTATAAGACAAATCGCTTTTTTCACATTCGGCTGATCTGTCTGTAATTGATACGAATTATACGTGTCATCGGTCGGTTTCAAATGAAATCTTAATTGAGAAACCGCAGTGAGCTAATACCTTCGAAGATTTGCAATTCATCTTCACACAGGTAAGTGAGATTCACCCATATATGTGTATTCCCTAAGGAACGAAATTATCATTTACGTTTGTCGAACCCCCGTTAAGTTTCGAATAATTTGATCCAATCTTACAATTAAACTTTACTATTAGATTTGCAACGAATAAATCGAAAAATCGAACATTTGCATAGCTTGACTATTCTTCTATTACGACTTGCTTGTTGGGTTCCTCTGGCCATTTCTGTAGGTCATTCGCACGAACTACAAACGGCGGTCCAGAAATCTCTTCCAATTCAACAAAAAATCGCAAAATTGCTCATTTCACAACGTTGATTTTTCCGTGCTTGAGAATCTGATCACGAATTGATGTCTCAGGCCTCGATATTGATACGAAACCGACCTTTTTCCCCGTGTTCGATGAAGAATCAAACCTTAATCACGAACGAATGCACTCTTAACCCTCGAATCTGTCAGTCGTACGCGAGAACCAACTTCTTTCGTTGACTTGAAAGTTCAAGAAAGCCAATATATTTCAGCTATCCAAACCGTAAGACGAAGATCATGAACACAACTTGACGCGAATTGAATCCTTATTCATTCGAATGTCATGTTATTCTAAAATATTAAATATATAATATTTATAGTGTAACACGCTTTCGGAGTTGTTTGGAAACCAACCCCGTCCACAATGCTAGCAAAAGAAGCCGACAACCCAACGTGGATGAACGGTACTAAAATTAAACAAAAGAAATAATGAAGATTTGGGCGCCAAGTTCCTTACGGGAACTAATCGCCGCGTTTCCGCGGGGATGAGGGAAGGAAATGGGGTTGAAGGAGACGGGAGGCCGGCTAGGCAGTGTTTGGTAGAGGGGAACGTGGGGGCGAAGATAGTAGACCCTGTGTAAGTTGGTGAACAATTAATAAAATGTTTATTCAATGAAACTGGAAGTTAACAATCCCTTCGAGATGCGAGGCGATCTCGAGGGTGAAAAACGGATAGGGGCTAGGAGAGCCAATACAGATTATAATAGAAATGAAAAGATTAACCTACAATATTTACAAGTCGGCCGCTCGACTCGACTGGCCACGGGCCAGGAGGAGGGCGAGGGGGCGGAGGGGAGCGATACCGGGGGTCAGCCGGATCGCACAGCGGTCTGTGGATCCACGGCAGCCGACTCGCAGCGGGGAGTGCGCGCGATCCTTGCGCAGACCACGCAGCGCAATCGTCTCGACAGGGACGATGGCTGTCACGCGGGATCACGCTCAACTCACCCGGTCGAAGTTGATGGTCGGTACGGTAGAGCGGGACAATATCGGGCGGACACGAGAAATAGACAAGGTTCAAACCGCGGCGTACGGCGAACCGTAGCTCGACGACGGTTGAATATCGGGCGTGCGCGGTGACTCTGCGCACCACACGTAGAGCGTGGGTCTCAACGGGGACCACCTCTACAGGCGCGAATCACACGGACACGCACACACGGACACACACGAGCAAAATTCAAATGGCAATGAGGAAAATAACGATAAAAAGCGGGGTATCGGGACTCGACCGTTCGCGGAGGCGCGTGCAGGTCGGGAGGTCGATGGCGGGGGTAAAGAGCTGAAAATACAAGCAAGGCGAGAGACAGAAAGCAGGCAAAACGATCCTAGCGGATCTAGGATACTTTCCGTAACGCTGGTCTCCTCGTCTCAGGCTCCAACGGTCTTGGCGGCAGCCAAGCCCACCTAGACAAAGTTATAACGGGTCTCTCGTCGCACAGGGGGCGAAAATCGGTACTAAAAAGATCCTACCTTGGATCGAGGGTCTCGGGTACTCCAAAATGCGTAGTGGCAATGTCTTTGGGGGCACACTAACACACTGGGTCGTTCGGGCGGTCGGGGAACCGGTCGCGGCCACGTGCCAGCGGTCCGGCGAAGCTGAGTTTTTGGGGCTCACGGGTTCACTGGTAGCGACGGAGGGCACGATTTCCGGGTGCTCGGTAGCACGATGCAAAACGGAGCGAATCGCGAGGTTTTGGGGCTCGGAAGACTCTCAAGAACAGTTCAAAAACTTGGATTCTACGCACGACGCAACAGGTTGATGCTGCTAGCTTGAAAACCAATATGGAAGCTGACTAGATAGAATTTGGCAAAGATGGCTAGACCCGTCTTCCCCGCGTCAGCTCGTAGGCCGGCGGGGAAGCGGGGTGAGGTCGCTCCTTGCTCCAGTGAACCACGTGACCCTTCGGTACATTTCCTAATTCTATGCGCGTTACCGAGAGTCGCGCGAGGATATTTGCAAGCCTTCCGCGGCGTTGAGGGATGCCACAACGGGCAACTCATTTGCCACGTTACAACACCCCCCCGCCAAACGGAAGGTACGGGTTCGCAGAAGGCGTACGCTTCCGCAGCATCCGTCTACGCCGATCACCATGTACGAAAAAGAGAAAAGAGAGAAAAAGAGAAAATTTACAAGAAAGACTGACTAGAATATGGCATGCTGTTTGGTGATCGTCGCAGGGGGTCTGCGTCCACGTTGAAGTTACCTTGACATTTGGGATTCCTCGCGTAACCCTCGGTTCGCGAGGGGGGGGGAATGGCTGGGGAGACGGTACCTTATCCTACGGCCTGGTGCTCCCTCAACCCACGGGGAGGAGCGACTCAGGGGGGGGGTTCGCGAATCCGCGTATCTTAAGTCTGGGGTCGCTTCTACGCGGGTCTTTGAACGAGAAAAAAGGAAAAAAAAAGCACGAAGAAAAGAAAAGAAAAGTTAGAAGATCCCTTCCCCTAGAGAACCAAAGCTGGAAAAGAAAGAGAAAACCGAATCGGAGAAAGGGATAGCGACAAAAAACAAAAAAAAACAAAAGAAGACAGAAGAATTTGTGAACGCCTAGGGGAGAAAACGAGACGGGGGACAACCTAGCGGGGGGTCGCGGAAGACATAGCGGATGGCCGCTACCACGGCGCGGACCATCGCTTCGTCCGGTTGCTGGTACGCGCCATCCCGTCCCTGTGGCGGCTCCTGGTAGCGGTCGTGTAGCGCGGCCAGTCCGCGATCCGGGTATGCGGGGTACGCGGGAGTCGGAGCCGGGGAGTCCTCGGCGTATCGCGGCCCGCGGTCTTCCGGAGGGTATGTTCCCCCTTCCGGTGGTTGTCCTTCGAGAATCCCCGGGTTGCGCTCGGATTGATATGCAAAGTAGGCGCGGGCCCAGATTTCCCGGTGGGTAGGGCACGTTCGTACCGTATACCCTCGCCAGCCACAGACAAAGCAGTGTGACCCGGTCGGCGTCGGGCACCGGTTGTAGTGGTGTCCGGGTCGCTCACACGCCCAGCATAGGTTCGAAGTAGCTGGTGGAGGACCCGGTGCTGGTAAGCAGTCGCGCGGTCGCACTAGGGGTGGCGAAAAGCGTTCCGGTGGTGATCGGGATCGGTACTCCGGGTCGCGTAGGCTCGCGGTCGGCTCGGTGAAGTAGGGGAGGTCGAGCAACGAGGGGATTTCCCAGGGCTGCCGGGATGGTCCTGCGGGTTCCCTTCCGATGTTCCAGCTCGTACGGGGCCCGTCCCAGGTAGGCTCCCACGGCCTTCCCCTCGCGAGGTTCGCGCGCCTCGGGGGAGGAGAAACGCGACGGGTCTCGGACCCGATGACCGAAGGGGAGTACGGACGGGTGGGTCGTCTACGCTTTCGCGACCTTTTCCCCCGGGACCGGCGCGCTCTACTCCGTGGTAGGGGGCCCTCGTCGTCGTAGATTATATCTCGGTCCGCCGTTCCCTGCGGGGGATCGGGATACGGCGCGATTCCCTCCGGGATGTCCTCGGCTCGCTGGGCGGGCGCGGGGGCGCCCTCGCGGTCTACCCACTCGCCGCGGGGGTTGAGGTGGGGGCCGACGTCCACCTCCATCGGGGTCGGAGCTGGAAAGGCGTCGGGGCGCGTTGTCGCGAGAGTGGCGGACAGGGGGGTTAGGAGGGACCGGTACCGCGCGGGACTCGTTGTCGCGGGGATCAGCGGTCGACGAAGCACGGGGCTCCCCGGGGAGCGGAGGGTCGGCGTCCACGGGCGCCGTGGCGTCGGTGGTGTCGCGTTGACGATCGCTAGGGTGGCCAGGCGGTCTGCCGGGTCCTCGGTCTCGTCGGGCGGTCCTCCGACGTCGCTGGTTTCCCCTGCTGGTCTCGTTCTCGGATCCGGGCTCGCCGGCGGGGTCGCCAGGAGCTGTTCCTCCGTCTGCGCGAGTAGGGCGGTCTCCTCGGCGGTCATTCCCGCCTGTAAGACTGACTCGTCCCTCGCCTGGGCTTCGCGATGCTGTAGCGCGGCTGCCTCTCGCTCCTGCCGAATCGCCTCGGATACCGGGCTCCGACGTCGTAGTCTCGGAATCCTCCCGAGGGGTTGGACCGTGGGTCGGTCGGCCACGTCCACCGGTTCCATCCCCAGCCACGGGGAGTCGTTCTGCGGTCGGTGCGGTCGGCACCCTCGTCCGCGAGGGCCCTTCACGTGCCGCATCCTGCACGTCCTGCAAATTGACGGGCATTAGTACGAGCTCTCCATGGTGGGTTTGAAGGGACAGGGCAGGAGGGTCAGGGGGGTTCGGGGTCTCCTGCATTCTCTCGTTTCCGTCCACACTCTCATTCTCGCCTTCCTCCTCGCTCGCGTCGGTACTCGCGGGGGTCGCGGGGTTCGCGGCGGTACCGGGGGGCGCGTAGTAGGGTTTCAGGTCGGTGATGTGGCTTTTACCGGCGGGATTCCCGTCCTGGTCTTCGAGAGTGTACACGGTGGGGCTCCTCCTCCGCTTGATCACGAACGGTCCTACGTACTTCGCGGCGAGCTTCGCGGCAAAGTAGTTCGGAGCGGAGGACAGGACCCGTTGACGTCGTAAGACTAAATCTCCTCGAGAAAATTGAATGTCGCGTCTGCCGCGGTTATAATACTTTGCTTGACGCTGGTGAGCGTCCTCGAGATTTTTGCTTACGAAGTCACGGAGAGCATCGAGACGTCGAACGCGATTCTCCCACTCTTCGGTGGAGAGCGGTACAATATCGGGTGTTCCCTCTTCCTGTCGTCGAACCGTGTTCGGAGGGTACAGTTCGCGACCGAAGTTGAGGAACGCGGGGGTGACTTTGGTCGAGCTGTGAACCGCGGAGTTCATCGCGAAGCGGAACTCTGGTAGGTGCTGATCCCAGTTGCGATGATCGCCCTCGATATAGGCGCAGATCATCGTCTTGAGCACACGGTTCACTCGCTCCACGGGGTTCGCTTGGGCGTGGTACGGCGGTATGGTGGTGTGATAAATTCCGAGTTCGTTACACGCGGTGTCGAGGAGTTTGTTTGAAAACTCCGTCCCGTTGTCAGTCAGAAGGACTTCGGGGACCCCCCAGCGGTACACGACGAGTTCTTCCAGCGATTGGAGAACGGTTTTCGCGTTGGCTTTACGTAACGCCCGGCATTCTACCCACTTCGTAAACAAATCTTGAATCACGATCGCGTGAGTAAAACCCTGGCGGGTAGGAGGGTACGGTCCGATGATATCTGCGGCAACGGCGATCCACGGTCGATCAACTACGCGGCGACCCATCAGACCACGAGGTCCCGATTGGTCGACTTTGATCTGTTGACACGTGTCACACAAACGCACGAACTGGGCAACGTCGCGGTACATGCCAGGCCAGTAATATAGAAGCGCGATTCGCGAGTACGTCTTCTCGATTCCGAGGTGACCGGCACACGGGGGAACGTGGGCTTCCTCGAGCACGGCGGCTCGACCTTCGAGAGGGAGCACGAGTTTCCACGCGTCGAGATCCGGCAGCAAAGGGTCGGAAAGAGGGTCTACGCGATGATAATACAATCGATTGTCTTCGACTTTCCAGTCAGGAAACTGGACCGGCATAGTCTTCACGTTTTCGACGCGACGGCGGTACCACGGGTCGTGAGGTTCTTCCAGGGCAGCTACGGGTTCGGTCACCGGCTCGTAGATTCGCGATAGAGCATCAGGAACATGGTGCAAAGCACCCTTGCGGTGTACGATGTCGAAATCGTACTCAAGTAACTCCAACGCCCATCTCGCGAGGCGTCCGGTGGGATTCCGTAGGTGGTGTAGCCAACGGAGGCTACTGTGATCGGTAATTACGGTAAAATGGTACCCTTCAAGGTAGGGTCGGAACTTGCGGATTGACCAGAGTACCGCGAGGCACTCCCGTTCGGTGACGGTGTATTTCCGCTCAGGATCCGTTAACGTTCGACTAGCGTATGCGATCACGTGCTCTACGCCCTCCACGCTCTGCGTGAGGACAGCACCGAGACCGGAGTCGCTAGCGTCGGTTTGAAGGGTAAAAGGAATCGTAAAATCGGGACAGGTAAGGGTAGGAGCCGTGATAAGGGCAGTTTTCAGGGCTTCAAACGCTTCCTGTTGTTCAGATTCCCACTGCCAACGCCGGTTCTTCTTTAGAAGACGCGTGAGTGGGTCTGATTTCGTCGCGAAGTCTTCGATAAAACGACGGTACCATGAGGTCATGCCGAGGAAACGACGAACTTGTTTCACGGTTCGCGGGGCTGGGTAATCGGTTATCGCGCGGATTTTCTCAGGATCGGCCTGCAGTCCGTCCTTGTTCACGAGGAAGCCGAGGTATCGGACCTCGGAACAGCAAAATTCGCACTTATCCGGGTTTACGGTTAGTCCCGCCGCGGTTATTTTCCCGAGGACTCGATCTAACCAGCGCAGGTGGTCGTCGAAGTCCTGGTTCACGATGATGACGTCGTCGAGGTAAACAAAGACGTGCGGTTCCATCTCCGGGCCGACGTTGGGCGCCAATTTTGTAACACGCTTTCGGGGTTGTTTGGAAACCAACCCCGTCCACAATGCTAGCAAAAGAAGCCGAAACCCAACATGGATGACGGGACTAAAACTAAACAAAAGAAATAAGTAAGATTTGGGCGCCAAGTTCCTTACGGGAACTAATCGCCGCGTTTCCGCGGAGAGGAGGGAAGGAAATGGGGGTGAGGGAGACGGGAGGCCGGCTAGACAGTGTTTGGTAGAGGGGAACGTGGGGGCGAAGATAGTAGACCCTGTGTAAGTTGGTGAACAATTATAAGACGTATTTATTCAAAGAAATCGGAAGTGAACAATCCCTCCGAGATACTAGGCGATCCCGAGGGTAGAAACTAGATCGAGCTAGAAGAGCCAATACAGAATATGATACACTATTTACAAGCTAGCCGCTCGACTCGACTGGGCACGGACCAGGAGGAGGGCGAGGGGACGGTGGGGAAACGGTACAGGGCGTCAGCCGGATCGCACAGCGGGCTGTGGACTCGCGACGGCTGACTCGCCGGTGGGTGCGCGCGATCCTTGCGCAGACCACGTAGCGCAATCGTCTCAACGGGGACGAAGGCTACCGCGCTGGATCGACGCTCGATTCACGCGTTCGAATTTCCGAGTCGGTAAGGGAGCACTCAATGTGATCGGACGGACACAAGGAAGAGTAAGGTTTCAAACCGCAGCGTACGGCTAACCGTAGCTCGGCGACGGTTGAAGTAAAGCGGCGTGCGCGGTGATTCTGCGCACCCTACGTAGAGCGTGAGTCTCAACAGGGATCACCTCTACAGGCGCGAATCACACGGACACGCACACAGGAACACACACGAGCAAAATTCAAATAGCAATGAGGAAAATAACGATAAAAAGCGGGGTATCGGGACTCGACCGTTCGCGGAGGCGCGTGCAGGTCGGGAGGTCGATGGCGGGGGTAAAGAGCTGAAAATACAAGCAAGGCGAGAGACAGAAAGCAGGCAAAACGATCCTAGCGGATCTAGGATACTTTCCGTAACGCTGGTCTCCTCGTCTCAGGCTCCAACGGTCTTGGCGGCAGCCAAGCCCACCTAGACAAAGTTATAACGGGTCTCTCGTCGCACAGGGGGCGAAAATCGGTACTAAAAAGATCCTACCTTGGATCGAGGGTCTCGGGTACTCCAAAATGCGTAGTGGCAAT
>JAEUYN010001521.1:0-26702 GCA_018257835.1 Euura lappo | reverse complement strand
GAGAGTACTGTATATTCGCGCTATGGGCTCCGCTTGGGATGAAACACGTCAAAGTGATTCGGGATGACGAATTCTGGAAGAATCAAATGGAGGTGAAATTGGAGAGATTTTACATGCAGTGCATGCTTCCTGAAATCGTCGATAGCAGGCAAAACAGGCATATGAAAATTCGCGAGCCGCAATACATATTGCGAGCTCAAGAAGAGCAAAAAGCCAAAAACGCCGGAAAGCTATCACGAAATCGGGCAGCGTCTGCAAGCGTGCCTCCGTCAGAATCTATGGAAGTAGATTCGGAAACGGTCGTTGACTTGTCAGGTACAAACAACGACGCACGCTTGGAATCTCCGATTCCATGCATGGCCGTGGACAATGGTCGAGAACGGATAGATGAGGAGATGCTCGAAGAAATCATCCGAGGTATTGATCCCAAAGTCGTTATTGCAAATGTGCTTAAGGTCGATGAATACTTGGAAGATACAAGTATTCAATATTTTCTCGACATCGTTGCCGAAACTTGTGAATACAATATCGGCGAGGTACTTCGTTTCGCTTACCCAGGTGCGGTGGAACCTTCAAACACGGAGCATGATCTCCTAATTATCGGTGGCAAACCTGATTTTAAACATTGGTGCTGTATGCGTATCGAGCAAACAACTCTTTTCGTGTACGATAGTCTTGGGCGTAAAGCACTACACGACAGCGAGATAGATTTCATTCGGAAAAGGTATCCAAGGATACGAATGAATGATATCGTTTTCCCAGATGTTGCGAGGCAACCCGACGGTAAGAGCTGTGGAGCATACGCAGCTGCCTTCGCAACCGCACTAGCGTTGGGTCAGGATCCCAGTAATCCGAAGCACGTGGGCGACGCAATCGCCATGAGACAGAAAATGGCGCGAATAATTCGACTCAGGGAGTTACTGCCATTCCCAACTGAATAGTAATTTTTGAGGAGAATATGTCATACATGCACGTTATACTTGTAGCTCGAATGTTACGTCGAAACAACAAAAAAGGTTGTGATACAGTTGACGCGAAAGCGTGTGATTGAAGCATAATTCGTGCAGAGGTCGATATCGAATGGTAGGACCATCCTATACATTCATTTTCGATGCATTTATAAAAGTGAAGAACACTTTTTTGAGAACTGTCAAATGTCAGTATTTCTCGCAGGAATGTGGATATCAAATGGAAGGGCCATCGGTATATTAATGCCGATGGGGGTGTGTGGTGGGCCTTCAATACATTAACTTATTATACAATGACTTGATTGATGTAGAAAAAGCGGTTTTTCAAACTGACAAATGTCGGTCTTTTCTCCCTTCAACTCTTGTTGTAGACAAGCGCCGACGTGGACATGGTTCATGGTTCAAATGCGTTCAAACGCGTACAGAATACGAGCATAGGTCATACCTGATACAAAATCTGTTGACATTCACACTCATAAGAATCGTATGTCTCTCAACTTTCTAATATTTCACGTTTCTTTTTCTCAAATACTCTAACAGATACCGTAATTTCGGAGTGGCTAGAATCTGTCAAAGAGTAACAAGCAAGTTATATGAATAGATAGCGGAAGGAATCGGGATTTTGCATTGTCAGTTTTTATATTCAACACATCACCCGTTCACGGATAAAATATAATGAGGTTGAAATTTGATCATTTTTGCACATGAACAAAAATTGAAGTGATGATGGATGTAAACTCAAAATAACGTATGGGGAATGAAACAATGAAATCTTGAAGCATATCTGGACAGTTCCACCTCAATTGTGCTGCTTTGGCTTTTATTCCTTTTTTTTATCGGGATTTAAAAAAATATGTATATGGGGCATTCCACGTCAAACCGACCCCTCATGAGCGTGACCCTCTGGGATTCCGATGCCCAATGGATTTTTTGGTTCGTTTTGGTCAAAAATGATGCCTCTAATTTTTCAAAAATTTTCCGACATTTTTGAAGGTCGTATGGTGACTTCAAATATCATCATCAAGATGGACATTTTTAAAATCGCTGATTTTTTTTTGTAGAATCAGGGACTCGAAAACACATCGTTTGGTCATAGACCGATCATGGGATGAAAATGCTAACATTTTTTTTTTCAATTTTTGATTTTTCACAAAAATATCAAAAAAATTCTAATCATGGTTTTTTGTAGTAAAAAATAAAACAAAAAGAAACTTTGTCTTGGTGAAATTTGATTTTCTTGTTGGTTGAAGAGTAAAACGCCAAAAACGATGCTTGATTCGAAAAAAAAAAACGGCAATCAACGATCGTTTTTGGCGTTTTACTGTTCAACCAACAAGAAAATCAAATTTCACCAAGACAAAGTTTCTTTTTGTTTTATTTTTTACTACAAAAAAACCATGATTAGAATTTTTTGATATTTTAGTGCAAAATAAAATTGAAAAAAAAATTTTTTTAGCATTTTCATCCCATGATCGGACTATGACCAAACGATGTGTTTTCGAGTCCCTGATTCTACAAAAAAAAATCAGCGATTTTAAAAATGTCCATCTTGATGATGATATTTGAAGTCACCATACGACCTTCAAAAATGTCGGAAAATTTTTGAAAAATTAGAGGCATCATTTTTGACCAAAACGAACCAAAAAATCCGTTGGGCATCGGAATCCCAGAGGGTCACGCTCATGAGGGGTCGGTTTGACGTGGAATGCCCCATATATTTTGCGTTCGTCGCAATTTTTTCAAGGGCAGTTAGAAATTAATGAATTGGGATTTTGCATGTATTTTTTTCATTCTATACATCGGGAGTGTGCAAAAAAAAAAAAAATTAAATAATTAGGTCACTAGGAAAACGCTGGAATTCAATTGCCTGTAATGTTTGAGATTATCGTTTTAAACGAAAAAGAAAAATACAACCTAATTATTTCTAGCTACTCTACATTATACGCATATAAAAATCGAAAAACATTTGATGCAAAATCCTAATTTTCTTGCATATTCAACGTTCTGTCTGTTTCAGGAATAATTTTCCGGGTTCTTCTCAGCGCAGAAAGATATTCGAAAACGCATTCAACGGTTGGAGCAACAAACTTTTCGGAAAAAATTGGCAAGACAAGGATCTGAATAGAAATCGTAGCATTACGAACGATTTTAATGTTCGCCGATTTTTTCGATTAAATTTTCCACTTTTCAAATCATGAAAAAGGTGTAACCGCACTTCTTATTCGACTTTGCGGATAATCCATTTTCTTCCACAATCGCATCATTTTTTTTTTTTTTAATCTAATTGTCCGGCCTACGCCATACCGCGGCTCTAAGCGCCTGGCCAGCTACGGTGTGGTGTCAGTGGAGATGCACGCTCCAACATGTTCACGAGCCCAAGTTCAAGGCGCTACAAAGGCGTTTGTAGCGACCACGGTGAGCAACAGGGAGGGGATGTATACTCTCGCTCTCGTGTCAGTCCGATCCACGAGCGTCTCGCACTTGCCTGATGTGATACATCAGGCCCCCTCCGTGGCTCCCTATATGGGCATAGACCATACTACCAGGGCAACAAACATCGGTCGCCATGAGATCCGCGCGTGAGATTAGTGCGGTCGGTAAACGGGCCGTGTTCCGGTATCCTGGTGGGTCTACAATGGGGTACTGACGTCACCCGTAAAATTTTTGTGGGTGACGTCAGAGAGTACGCGTTGCGTCGCCGCGCTGGTACTCTATTGCAGACTCACCACCAACTCACCGAATAACAATTCTGATGTGACTTTCGTTCTTTGGAAAGAACGAAAGTCACATGGATTCTTTGGAAAAAAAAAGTTTATCTATTATTCCTTTTTCTAATGTCGCTTTATCATGAGTGTGTACCAGTTCCAAATATAGCATCTACGTCGTGCACGAGGTCCCCATTTCACAATTGTTTCATTCCCTATCATCTTACGAACATAACCTCCTAGCTTCTCGAATTCGTTGTTTACTCTTTTCTCGATCGTACTATCGAAGTGTCGTGCAGTTTGTGCTTCTCTTGCGTCGATTACTAGATTTATACTTATATAAAATAATGACAAAGGTTCACCAAAAAAAGTTTCTCTGAATTATCCTCAACACACCAGTAATTATCTACCGGTGTTGACCTTCTGTCACACAGGTGGGTTGTTCAAGACCCAGTAGAAATGTCTCGCTCAAACATCTAGGGAACTTGGAGACGGAGCACCTGACTCGTCTCCATATTCCATTCTAAGGAGAATTGGACCACGTAGTAGCAGCGCTACGGAGTATCCATGAATTCTTTTCAGATTTTTCTGAACAAAACAAAAATTATGGCTACACATAAACAATCCACCTGTGTGGCGGAAGCACTACAAAAACTTGTGACCGAGGACTCGGAATGTAGAGTGTACAGGAGTATGCCATGAATATTGACCAAACATGTCTCGCCGATGATGAATCTCTTATTTCGGACACAGTCTGGTTGACAAATTGGTCGAAATTCAGACCGGAAATATGGCAAGCTTTTTGTCGGCGTGCTTTTTTTTTACAACTCTTACGTTCATTATGAATTCGACCATTAGGATGAGGTTTATGGCCACTGGTCAGATATTAATCAAGAGATTCGGCCGAGATCTGTGACGGAGTGAGATGAAGACCAGTTGCATGAACATATGTTTAGAATTTTCAGAAATTTGCACAAATTGAATTTTTGTCATTTCCTAATGTGTACCCGAAACGCTTCAACGAGAATTGTCCACATGTTACTAATTTGCTTTTATGTTGGATGCAGTACAACGTAGCGCATCGCGTGATTCTTCAAGGTTGAGCACGCATCTGCTCATAGGTATATGCGATACCTACAGAGAATCCAAGGGCTGACCAGAATCGATTAGCAGAGCTGACTGCGCCTTGGGTGGTACTGCTTCTTGGACTGCTCGTACCCGCGACTCTAGCGATATGGTTTGCTAGCTTGCCGATACCTTTGACTACGCATCTGGTACTGCCACCGGTGCATTGCAAGGATGGCGCGGAGGATTTGGCGCCAACGAAATAAAAGCTTCCCAGGGAGTAATGTACACGAGTCGATGGATGAGCATATAACCAGATTTCTTACTGTGACGGATATTCAATATTATGTGACACTTACTTATTATCAATCTTTCAGTGTCGAAGGAATTCCATTCTCATTAGACTATGTATTGTATCACTATATTTAGGCCATTGCTTACGTACCTAAAAGTGCGGCATGGCAATATTTTACAAATTAGTTGAAAAACTTGAACGAGATTGAAAATGTACAGTAACCAATCAAAGTAACAGTAACTTGCGAGAGGTTTCTTGAGCTCAGATTTTCACCGTAGAAAGATGAAATTTGCTTTTGACACACGCACCAATACAGTGTTCACACAAACATAGGAATTCTTTTTCAACTAGTCACTTCCGTGTTGAAGAAAATAAACGCTGATAGATTTTATTGAAAATTTCAGTATTCTTCTAGCATAATATTATGGACCAAAAAAGAATGCATACTACTGTGAAAATGTTCATAATCCATGAATAGATGCACTGGATATGATAAATTGAATATTAATATTGCATTGGATTGTATGTTTGTGCAGCAGATTGAAAAATTCCGAGGAAGAAAATGTGTTGGCGGAGACGGAGGAAAAGAGTGAACTGCATCAGCCCCTGCTAGAACATTTGCCACTGTATCCCACGCCAAATGTGTCTCCGTACCTGCGGAAGAATACTAGTGATGCACCGGCACCGGTGATGACTCTTTTTTTGAATGGGCAAACACCATCTCCACTGCCTTATCCATCATACTACCCAAGTTTACCGCAAACTTGACTTACCGTATAGCAGGTCGACAGGTCCTATGGAAACAGAAATATCTGGTTGGGCAGTCCAGTACAGACGTAACTCTAAAGATGCTCTAGAAAGTTTATACTACCTAGACAAGCATTTTGAGGTATGATACCCATGGTCGGAAACTCATCCTAATAAAAGGCGGTGCAGGGCTTTGAAGGATATCGTACCGCGCGCTTGCTTGTAGTGTAATAAATCAGATGTAATTACTTTCGTGCGGTATCAAATCTTTCAAAGCCCTCCACAGCCGTTAGGATGAGTTTTTGATCATGGGTGTCTTACCTCAAAATGCTTGTCTAGGTAGCCCCTACATACCCGAGAAGTATGGCCAGAGTTAACATAAACACCCTGTATACTAGTATTGTAGCATTTTCAAAATTACCTCCATTCTGGACGACCTGCTGAGGTACGACCTGTTTCCTCGGCCCGTTGCCATCAGATACGATTTTAAAAAATGATATGCTATTCAATCTTGATTTCGTCTCAAATAAATTATACGAAATTGAATGTATATAATTTTAAATAGTTTCACTATAAAATTTATAAACTAAGATGATATTTTATGACATTATGTGGAATCGTGTAATCTTATGTAATTTCATCGAGGCGAAGTAGAGGCAGACTTGAATAAAATGTTATCTGATGCTGAAAATCTGTGATTTACTTGAGATATCAAGTTTACATTCAATATCGCACCATGCCTTCAAAGCACATTTTTCTCTCATCAACTGTGGAAGTCAATTCTTGTATTTGCACATGAAAAAAAAAATATATAATATAAAAACCTAATATATGTATATAGCCCGTTCTTTTCCTCACACTCCACTTGAAATTGTTATTATACATTTCAATTAAGCGATGAAATATCAATCACTCCCGAAGAGATTCCCCTCTTTGATCTTCGGTCAGTATTCAAGAATGTCAAAAAATGCGATATTCGAAGCTTTTCCATTATCTGACTAAAAAGTTAGTGAACTCGTATACGTACGACGTCATAATCTTTGACATCAAGGCGAATTGCCTTGCGCTCGCTACTTTCTTTAAACGTAAGTAAATGTGGAATTGATTTGAAGAGAATCCGAATTTCCAGTATTCGTATGCCGGATAAAAATAACCTGTAGTCCAAAATAATGTTTGCATACGTATTTTTTAATACAACCACTGAAAGCCGTTCGAATCGTTCCCGCGCCTAACAAATGTCACAGCGTATGACGAGCGTTGCCGCCTGCTATGCGGCCAAAATTTGTTGGTTAGGGTTGACCGTGAAGCGTGATAAGCATCATCGCAACGTGGGCGTACGTGACTATCGTAAGGTAATTAAACAATTATAATTGATGATATTTTTACTCTTATCAAGTGAGAAAGAACCACAGCTTTACCCAGCTTTAGCCAAAATAGAGCGTATTCGGTACATGGCGTATTGGCGATAACGGTTGGTAAAAAGAAAAAGAAAAGAAATTGATAATATTTCGTGTTTGCATCTTTTAATGAGTCATCTAAGTCGCTCCTGTACTAATCTTACAATTTGATTATTGAATACTGTCGAGACATACGAGATCATACAAATTTTGAGTGAAGTAGTGAATAGCTCTCGGAGTCGTATACATGAATTTTGAGGTTAGGTTAACCTTTCACACTCACACTAGGTGAAATCAACCCATCGTTCGACTTTGGGCGTAAATATCCAAGAGTCCCTGGCTTCCAACGGGACTTCATTCAAATTTTAGTTGGAAATATGAAAAATCAACAAAGTCATGATTTTTTTTTAAGCAAAAACGTGTTTTTTTCTCTCACTTTTACCTCTTTAATTCTGAATTTCAAGTCGAAATTTTTTTTCCAAACGTCAATTCTTCGTATATGATCCAGAAGGATCAAAGCATGTTCTGTAATTTTTTTAAATACTTCAGAGTGATAGTTTGCTCACAATAATTTTTTTTAAACTGGCTGGGTGGAATCCACGCAGTGTGACGGCTGTGAAATTCTCAGATAATGTGACTGTGAAGGGTTAAGTTTATGGAAGCTTTTTTCGACGCAATGCTTTACAAATAATTTCATATTCTGGACACATTTTGGAGCAAAACCATGAATAATTTGTTGTTGTGAAATATTTGTTTCTTCGTTAATAGTCAATGTAAGGACGAACTGCCTGTGACATTGAACTGCGCGTTACATTGGATCTGTATCTTGGGCAAAGGAAACGCCTCGCTGAGTCTGTAACCTGAATACACCCGACCACTATTTCCTGGGAAGAATTGGGAATCACGACTTACCAGGGTGATTGCAGAAACAAATGATGATCGGGGTCGAAGGTTTGCTGTTGTTCATTTTTTACGTGTCTTATCGCGCTCTATTCACATACGAAGTCAAAGTATGAGTCGCTCTGCTCGATAAAATCAGGTCATCCTTATGCATGAATTTATTTATTTTCATGTTCTTCAGATCTCCAAGATCAGCTCCGCCGATACTAATGACGGAGCGACGCGACTCACATGGATAGTGTGGGAGGACTTCGGAGCTGTTGCCTTACTCCAGTCAGTACACTATTCCCAGCAACAGAAAACACCGAATCTCCAGCTAACGCTACACCTGGAAAGAACTATACGTTCAACGTCAACACTATCGCTCTTGACAATAACTGTGATTTGAAAATTGTTTCATTCGAGTCGAGTCAGGTAACTAAAAAAAAACAAAACGAACACTAGCTCGTTCAACGTTTCAGTAGCGATTTGCCGTTGTTATTAAAAAGTAGAAGTCAAACTAGTGAAAAATGAATGATTACTGATCAATACATGGAGACGAGTCATTGATACATGCATCAAAGCAAGGGATAGACGCCGGTGACAAAATAATCATGAGTGACTTTGCCGAATATTGACCAGCTCTAAAGAATGTAAATAGAGCCTGAGTTTACCAATAGTACGTCATGTTTGTAAAAGGGTTGTTGATGGTACTAACCGAAGAAATTGGTGATTTAGAGCGTAGTGTTCAAGACATATTCAAGATTATAAAAGACGAAGACACACATACAGTGGATACGAGAGGTAGATTCAGCTGAAATAGCAGCTCATGAACAATTTTTCGATTCTTAGCCGTTGTAACGTGTTGGTGTAAGGTGCCTATGGATGGCTACTGACGATAAATGTTGTCAATTTGGAATAAGCTATTTTCCTTCAGATGGGTAGATACGTTGAAACGTCTAATACGAAGAATGTTGGTCTTTTTTCTCAGTTGACTCGATTCAATGGAAACACTCTTGACTAAACAACGTTGAGTGATAGCTTGTTACTAATTTATAATGATTATGTTACGGATACTTACTTGATTTCACCAAAAATAGTACAGATGAATTTCTTGATAACTCGTTCTCACTTCATACATTTCACTTTACAGATGACACTTATCGTGTAACACAACTATAGCTTTGATTCAATGCACTCTCACACGTGCATCCATCAGTCTCCGGCGAGATAGGGTCATGGACGATTCCGATGATGCCTCGCTGCGTGTTGAAACAGGCACGGGATGTCTGATGAAAACACCTAAGAAGAAAAGCGCATCGAAAGTTGCAACACCAGCAACCACAGCGCAAGACACACCACGGCATACCGGAGAAAAAGAAGACAAGCGGGATCAAGAAGAGGACTAGATTCACCAATTGAACAGATTTTCAATTGAAATTTTGTTCATGTGGAAACTAAACTTCAACTTGGTTGCGTACCACTTGCGACTTTTGGACACCTTTCAAAAGCATTTGGTCCTCTGATGCTATTTCCTCTGTTAGCCCAAGCAACGGCGTGTACCTCATACAGGGTCGTTCAGAATTTGTTTCGAGTATTTCACACAGGGATCACGCTTTGCTCAGTACCTAATTATTCATATTCTTCTTCAATTCCTTCTTTCAAAATTTATATTCAAGTAGGATGATGGAGAAAGAAAAAACAGAAAAAAAAACGAAAACGCAGAGAATATATCTCGGAGACAAATACAGTGTGATTCAAAAAATTCTCCATACTCCAAAAATTATTCATATCTTATCTGAAGTTCATTATACATCGAAAAATGGACTTTTGACGTCTGATTTTCTTGGGAGAGCTATTCTTCATCGTGTGAACGAGGGAAATTGAGAAAAAAAAAATGCTTCGACCAAGTTATGAGCAAAAGAGTGACCAGATTTGCCTTAAATTTCGATAACTGAACATAACTTGTCACAGAATTTCTTCTTCTCAGTTTCCCTCGTTCACACGATGAATAAATGCTCTTCGAAGAAAATGAGACGCCGAGAGACATAATCTCGGATGAATCGTGTGTCTAAAACCTTGCAAGTGCTTTAAAAAAAAAGTGAATTATTGAACTTTGTTAAGATATGCATGATTTTTGAGGCATGTAGAATTTTTTGAATCAAGCTGTACTGGTCCGATTCATTCCAGGAAATAATCGTCACGAATTCTAAATCACCCTGACAATGACGGACGGTTTCTTAAGTCGCTTTGATTCTGAAATCTGTGAGAAGTGGAAACCGAAAGTCGTCCTCTGTGTACGCTTCCAAAAATAGTGTTATAATCTATATGGGGCATTCCACGCCAACTCGACCAGTGTTAAACCCCGACCATCTCAAAAACATTCTATGTTTTTTTCTAACATTCTACTCACTAAAAAACGGGTTCTGAATTTTTTTCAGATTTTTTTATTAAACCGTTAATTTTTTATGAATTTTTTAAGTTTATTGAGAATGCCCCTTTTTAAAAATCTGAAAAAATTCTAAAAAAAACCAGTGGATGACACAAAATAGCCCCCCGTTTAGGAAAACGTGGGCCGAATTTGTCTTCTATTTTTTCTCACTTAATTCGGAATTTTTCAATTCTCAAAGCTGAAATTAACACAGGATCAAATCGTAAGCGTCAAATAAGGGTGATAAATGGTGAAACCGAACGTTTCCGAGTAAATTGAACCTTATTTGACGCTTGAAATTTGATCCTGCGTTAGATAATCTCAGTTTCAAAAATTAGAAAATTCCGAATTAAGTGAAAAAATAATAGAAATAAAATTCGGCCCACGTTTTCCTAAACGGGGGCTGTCTTGTGTCATCCACTGGATTTTAGAGAATTTTTTCAGATTTTTAAAAAGGGGCATTCTCAATCGACTTCAAAAATTCATAACAAATTAACGGTTTGATAAAAAAATTAAAAAAAAAATTCAGAACGCGTTTTTTACTGAGTGGAATGTTAGAAAAAAAAATATGGAATGATTTTGAGATGGTCGGGGTCTAACACTGGTCGAGTTGGCGTAGAATGCCCCATATTATAATCTTATTTTATAAGCTTATTTTATAATCTCTTGGGATGGCAGATCTGTAATAGTAGCATATTTCTTTTTACGATACGAGCTTGCCTAATGTAAAATGTATCTATTCCATATTTTTTTCGTTTTTTTTTTAACAATTCTCTCAACGCAGACAAGTGCCAAGTTTTTTATGCATCCACAATATTATACCAATGATACTATCTAAGTATAACGCGAGTACATTGCGGTGAATAACATAAGGCTTTGATAGTTGTTGCCATCACTCATTTTCTCATCTCCAATTGAATGAATTAGGTATATGTATATTCGGAATTTTATTTCAGCTGACTTTAGTATACTTTCCAAATTACATACTCGAAATTTGTGGTCGAGTGACTCTTGAATTGATGATACTCTCTGTACGAAACACTGAAAACAAAATACTACATAAATAGGAAACTGAATCAAGAGTGAACCATGTAAACAATAACCAAAGCAAGCTGAGAACAGAATGTTTTTGACGAACAAAAGCAATGTACTGATACAATCGTCATGTATCATAATAAACTGCAAACTTGTGATAAATTTAATAAAGTTGACAAAAAACAAAAAAAAAGGAAAATGTACTCATTATATTTCAATCGTGAATACCTGTTTTCTTTTTCCTTCATTTTTTTTTTATCACAATAACTACTTGAGAAGAAAATTTCTGGTATGAACAAATTTCTGCACATCGGTATATTATGTATCCGATTCCAGTTGGATTTTATTTTTCTTCTGCGGTCAATGACACCATTATTATCAACTTTGAATGATTTCAATGATCGTCACGAATGAAAATTATTATTTAGGAACTTGACAAATGGTAATTGGAATATATTCAATAAAACAACGAGTCGATAAGCATTCATCGTAGAAAGTATCATATTTTCATTGCGTGAAAGAAAATATTCAATTTTTCACAAGTGATGGATTTTGAAAATTTTATTCAACGTCAAAATGAATAGGGATTGGGCAGCCCGCAACTCATTACATCCCAGCATATTTGAACAAGCATATGAGACACGAGTGGCGCCACTCGTCACAGTATAAATTCTCTTGCTGCGCCATCTAGCAGCGCCCAGGGTACTATTCTCCACATTCTTCTTCACCCGAATACATCGAGGTTTGGAATGTCATCGCAATATATCTATATAGCGTTATCTACAATTGTTTCGAACAGCCGTTTCGCGGTTGTTTCTTGATAAACATCACGCGTATTGATGTCAGTGACTGTAATACATTATCCCCGAGGGCACGATGGAAATTTCTTTTCGTATATTTGAGAGGTAAGCGCTAAAAACAATGATTATTTCATTACAGAACAAAGTTGATAAAAATCTGTAATTTTTTTTTCCGATTTTCGAAAATCCAAGTGCACCGTGCCCTCCGTGCACTTTTTTTGCGTCACTGATATCAATTTCACATCAATCGAATGTGTTTTGGCTGCAAGAAGGCTGTTCGAAAATTCCAATAGGCTATCGCGCTATCTCTCTCGCACTCACGTCAAAATCACGCACTCGAAAACAGGTTGCGTTACACCTTAAAAATATCAAAGCACTCGATTTGGTATCCCAACACAATGTGACGTAACTTTGCAATAACAATGAAACATATGATTAACACTTATTGATATTGTGTCTCTAAACTATAATTTTACAAACCAGAACACCTCCTGGGGCGATTCCAACCCACAGATTGATACTCCAACGGACCTGGAAACCACGGGGTCTCTTTGCTTCCGGATTCTCATCGTCCCACTCGTGATAGTTATGGGAGTTGAATATTCCTTCCCTCGTGAAGTGGCACTCATCGGAGAAGATGATATTATTGATAAAATTATTATTCTCTTCGTGCTGTCCTAGTAACCACTCGCAGAATTGTAGTCGACGTGGGTAATCTTCTGCTCGTAGATCCTGGACCTGCGTGTAGTGGTACGCATGTTGCGAATTTTCGTGCAAAATTTTCTGCACGGTCGAGACGGACAGTCTCAACATGCGGCTCACCATTCTAATACTCCTCGTGCTGTCTTTCCGCATTGCTCGCAGTACAGCCTCTTCGTTTCTCACTGTTCGAGCAGTCCGAAGAGCTCCATGACCAACACCTATTCTCAACGGCACTAGTGGACCACCGGACAAAACTCGATTCATTAACTTGAGAATCACATTTTTATCAGAGGCGCGGCGATGAGGAAATCGAGCGGCGTATACGCGAGCAGTCAGGCTCGCGTTACGGTCGCATTCACCGTACATAACAACCATTTCGCCGTATTCCCTTCCAGTGAAGAAAGCCATATTTTGAAAAAAACGGGTAATCAAAGGTCACACAGCGGTTGATGCCACACAATGAATGATTATTCCACGACCGACGCTAAACACAGCGCAGCTCAGGGTAGAAGTCATTTGTTTGTGATCTTCATTTGTTATATTATCGTCGGAGTGCGAGGGAAGCAACTAGCAATACGTCGCAACGGCCTGACAATTGAAGATCGAGTATTGTTCAACAAATTCCGAAAAAAAACATTGTACAGGGTGTAAAATCATTATGAATCGGTACTCCCGGAGATGATTTTCTTGTCCATGGTTGCATGGAGTGTCGACTGTCTACACCAAAAAAAATTGTGTCACTCCAGAAATCGGTAAGTTGAATTTTGGAAAGTAAACATTCTACTGAGGTCAAGTCATATTTACTCGATTTTAGTAAATAATGTATTACTGGTCATAACTGATATGACCGATAACTTTTTTATCATCCAATTGAGCAAACATTATTTGACCGTAGTAAATACTTTTTTGATAATATTCAATTACCCGATTTCTTAAGTTGAACTATTTTACGAATTCCAATTGAATTTTGGTTCCAGAATGATCGTTTGAAAACTTACCGTTAGTACGTTAGTTTCACTTATCTGAAGATATTATATCTAATTTTTTTCCCCGAGATATTCCAAGAAAAAATATTAAAATACCATCTTGCCTTTATCTGCGGCGAAAGATTGTGGTACCTAGGACCCAGCCTACTATTTTAGACGATTACACGGGAAAAAATAGTTCAACTTAAGAAATCGGGTAATTGAATATTATCAAAAAAGTATTTACTAAAATCGAGTAAATATGACTTGACCTCAGTAGAATGTTTACTTTCCAAAATTCAACTTACCGATTTCTGGAGTGACACAATTTTTTTTGGTGTAGACAGTCGACACTCCATGCAACCATGGACAAGAAAATCATCTCCGGGAGTACCGATTCATAATGATTTTACACCCTGTACAATGTTTTTTTTCGGAATTTGTTGAACAATACTCGATCTTCAATTGTCAGGCCGTTGCGACGTATTGCTAGTTGCTTCCCTCGCACTCCGACGATAATATAACAAATGAAGATCACAAACAAATGACTTCTACCCTGAGCTGCGCTGTGTTTAGCGTCGGTCGTGGAATAATCATTCATTGTGTGGCATCAACCGCTGTGTGACCTTTGATTACCCGTTTTTTTTCAAAATATGGCTTTCTTCACTGGAAGGGAATACGGCGAAATGGTTGTTATGTACGGTGAATGCGACCGTAACGCGAGCCTGACTGCTCGCGTATACGCCGCTCGATTTCCTCATCGCCGCGCCCCTGATAAAAATGTGATTCTCAAGTTAATGAATCGAGTTTTGTCCGGTGGTCCACTAGTGCCGTTGAGAATAGGTGTTGGTCATGGAGCTCTTCGGACTGCTCGAAGAGTGAGAAACGAAGAGGCTGTACTACGAGCAATGCGGCAAGACAGCACGAGGAGTATTAGAATGGTGAGCCGCATGTTGAGACTGTCCGTCTCGACCGTGCAGAAAATTTTGCACGAAAATTCGCAACATGCGTACCACTACACGCAGGTCCAGGATCTACGAGCAGAAGATTACCCACGTCGACTACAATTCTGCGAGTGGTTACTAAGACAGCACGAAGAGGATAATAATTTTATCAATAATATTGTAACGAAGGATGGGACCTTGTCACGAATAAATAAAGGGTTCTCCCGAAATGATAAAGGCGACACGTGAGACCAAGTTTAAGGTGCAAGAAATTATATGTTTATTCAGCAAGTGAATATACGTGTTCAGAGTTTAAAGTCTGGGACAAGAATAAACATATAATTTCTTGCACCTTAAACTTGGTCTCACGTGTCGCCTTTATCATTTCGGGAGAACCCTTTATTTATTCGTGACAAGGTCCCATCCTTCGTTACATTGGTGTCAGAAGTGGGATTCTTCCTGATTCGATATTTGGAGATTTTGTGAGTGAAAGAGGAGGTGAACAGAAAACGAGAATACGAATACGAGAATGAATACGAATACAACGATGAACAACGAAGAAAATGCAGCACCGGTAGCACCGTCTCCGCGAAAGCAGCGACGCACTACTCGGCGCACACGCGAACTCCAATCTGTTTTATCAGAGATCGACGAGATTGCCGCAGCAACCTAAGGACCTGCGACGTCCGCGACTCCTGATGTTCCACGGCCTCAGCTGCCACTTTCTGGGGAAGGAGAAAACCTCGTGAACCCTTCAGTTCAAGTATTACCCTATCAACATCAGCTTCTGGTGGAACAACGTCTCCACGCTCGATTGAATGCTGAGGGAGAGCTTCGCCAACTAGAGGTTGAAAATACTCGCGAAGAATATCAACAAGCAATCGAGATTCAACGCATTCGAATCGAGCGGGAGCGAGAAGAACGTAGACGTGAATTGGACGCTCAGCAACGCGACCTGGAGATCCAACGCCTCGAGCTAGAACGTGAGAGGGATGAACGTCGGTCGGAGGTTGAAGTTCGTCGTCTCGAACTCGAGCGAGAAAAAGAGGAACGTCAGCTGATGGTTCAGCGCATCCAGGCCGATCTCCAACAGCGACAGGATGATTTGCGCCTAGACTTCCAACAACAGCAGGACGACCTCCGCCGCCAGCAGGAGGAGGTGCGTCTTCGCTTGGAGCGTGTGGAAAGCCGTGCGGTCCAGGTCCGGGAAGAGCTGCCCAGACCGATGCGCCAGGCTACACCCCCAAACCAGGTTCCAAACCGTTTCGTGCCCGCCGAGGTACTCAGGTCAGATCCACAACTTTTACGTAGCCCTGGTCAACGTAGAGCGATGCTGCTGGCGTCGCTGACGCCAGAGCTTCAAACTCAGATCTGTAGTGGAGATGTGCCACAATTCGACCAGGCTAGACTCAGAGTCTCTGAGGCTGGTCCAACATCAAATTTAGGTCGAGAGGATGAGCGGCTTCCCATGACCCGAGCAGGGCCCAGTCAAAATTCTAACACCAACAGGCAATTTCCTTTAGTTAATGCTGTTCGAGAGGAAGTCGACGGGTTACCAGAGCAGTTGTTTCCCGAGTCCAGAACCAATCATTTCTTGAATGATACGCCTAGAAATATCAATGTTTTGCCTCCGCGAACCCTTACTAATGTGTTTAGCGCCCGGAATGGAGAGGAGAGTCAGAACGGTTTTTGCGCTGGAGTTGAGGCTGGTGCCCCTCGAGACTCGTCGCGGGGTCCGCAGGGTGAAAGCATAGTATTGGACCAAGAAGGTCTGAGAGCGTTGATAAAGAAAGTTACCGAAAACGTACACAAAAATTTACCGAATTCGACCTTCGCGAACGCGGGTGTCTTTTGTCAACCACCTCAGAGTGTTCCAGAGAACGGTATTAGTTTGAATCGCGAAAACTTGCGAGATATTGTCTCCGAAGTATTTTCCAGTCTTCCTGCGAATAACCCCCGGCCGAATTATTCCGCCAACGTTAATGCACCAGTTGTCGAGCCAACTTTGCCTCTGGGGATTGTCCGAAATTCGCAGAATGTTAGACCCAGCACGTATGACGGTTCGACTCCGTGGGCGATCTATGAGCGCCAATTTTTAATGATCGCGGAATTGAATAAATGGAATTCCGCGGAGAAAGCCGCGACTTTGACTGCATCGCTAAGGGGAAATGCTCTGAGCGCTCTAAGTTCATTAACCGATGTAGATGCACGCGACTACAATAAAATCTGTACCGCTTTAAAATTGCGTTTCGGGGAGGAGCATCTTTCTGACCTGTATTTCACTCAGTTCGAGAACCGGCAACAAAAGAAGGGAGAGGATCTCGCCACCCTTGGACATGATCTGGAGCGGTTAGCACGAAGTGCAATTCCCGATGGTCTAGGTTCCAGCAGGGACAAGTTAACTTGCGCGCGTTTCATAAATGCGATTTCCGACCCGACTACCAGGCATGCTCTGAAGGTCGCCAGGCCTTCAACCCTTCGCGACGCAATCGTAAGGGGATTGGAACTAGAGATACTCAATCGAGCAGACGTCGGTTCTCAGCGAATAAGACAAGTCACTGAGGAAAAGCCAATTAAAAGTCCTCCGGCGAAACCCTCTGCCTCTCCTGTTCCGCAACAGAGCCAATCTAATCCTTTCCGGGGCCGCGTGGGATATAATCCGGGTCAACCAAATAGGAATTTCGTTAAGACGTGTAAATTCTGCAAAAAGAGAGGACACGAGGTCCAGAATTGTTACGCGTTGGAGAGACAGATACAGGAGACTGACCGGGGACAGACCGATAGGCAGGGTCCTTGGCGCGAGGGGCGGGCGAATCAAAACCAGGATGGGTCTAATCAGAACCAATACCGGTACAGCCAGCCTTCGGCTTCGCGTGGACCACCGACTGACTCCCGGGAAAATAACCGTGAATCAAATCCGCCAAAAAACTGACTTTAGGTAGCCTCACAGGGCAGAAGCTATCTTCCTCGGTTACACTCGCTTGCCCTCCTTTTACTCATTTCGTAGTTCGCGGACTTCGCCAGTCCGGGTTGTACGCGAAAGGCTCAATTGACGGTGTCAATTGCCTTTGGGTAATAGACACTGGAGCCGAGGTTACTGTAGTCCGGTCAGATTTGTTAGGTTCGGACTCGGAACCGTCTTCTTCCGGCTCGGTTCTTCGTACAGCCACAGGAGAGGCGACCCCCGTTTTAGGCAAAGCGTTTGTTGAAATAAATGTGGAAGGTTGTATCCGTTCTTCCCACGAAGTCTTTGTGGCGGATATCGAAGACGATGGGATTCTGTGAATAGATTTTCTGTCAAAACACAAATGTCTGATTTCAACTGAGGAAAATACTCTTTGTTCCGAAGGGAAAGAAATTGCTTTACAAACCACGCGGTATTTAGATCCTTCACATCGCGGGTCGGGGTTTTCTTCTGTCAGGGGTCTTGGGCGAGATAGTCAATTGGAATCCCAGCCTCCTTTACCTACAACCTCACATCCCGTTATTGACGTCTACGACGAACTAATTTCGGTTCCTGTTGATTCCCCGGATATCATCGAAGTAGTCGAGATTCCCCACTCAGCTGTGCCTGAGTATCTGAGAAAACTCTTAGTAGATTCTTCGGCGGAGTTGGATCCTCGACAACAAAAGGGTTTGATCGCCCTACTAAATGAATTTCGGAACGCATTTGCGAAGGATTCCAAGGATATCGGTAGATGTACCTTGGTAAAACATAAGATTAACGTAGGGAGTTCGGACCCTATTAAACAGGGCGCTCGGAGACTCCCGCTTAACGGACGGACAGAGGTAGAGAAGATGGTCTCGGATATGCGAGACAGTGACGTGATAGAGCCATCTTCAGGACCCTGGGCCTCACCAATCGTGTTAGTAAACAAAAAAGACGGAACTAAGAGGTTCTGCATAGATTACAGACAACTAAATGACATAACCAAAAAGGATTCTTATCCGTTGCCAAAAATTGATGAGACTCTAGATCTCCTAGCCGGGGCCTCTTGGTTCTCGACTATCGATTTGCAGAGCGGCTACTGGCAGGTTGAAATGGACCCTGAAGATCGAGAAAAGACCGCTTTTGTAACGGGGTTAGGTGGCCTCTGGCAATTTAAAGTCATGCCCTTCGGCTTGTGTAACGCTCCGGCTACGTTTGAGCGAGTTATGGAAACAGCTTTGCAAGGTTTAGTGGGAAAGATCTGTCTCGTATATCTGGACGACATAATTGTTTTTGGTAACACCTTTGAAGAAGAGGTCCAGAATTTGAAGAAGGTTTTCGAAAGATTATTGTTGGTCGATTCGAAGATGAGCCCGAAGAAGTGTCATCTCTTTCGCAAAGAAGTTAAATTCCTAGGTCACGTCGTGTCGTCAGAAGGAATTCAGACAGATCCCGATAAAATCAAGGCGATTCGAGACTGGCCTCAATTAAAATCTAAACTTGACGTACAAAGTTTTGTGGGGCTTTGTACCTACTATAGGCGGTTCGTTAAGGGATTTGCTACCATAGCTAGGCCCTTGCATCATCTAACTGGGGAAAAGGTCAAGTTCGAATGGACTTCTGATTGTGAGGCAGCTTTTCTTGAGCTTAAAGTTCGGCTCACAACGCCTCCTGTCTTAGCTTTTCCCCTGCCTGGAATTCCTTTCATTTTGGACACCGATGCTTCTTTGTGTGGCATCGGGGGAGTTTTGTCTCAAGTTCAGGAAGGTTTAGAACGAGTGGTTGGATTCTATAGTAGAGTTCTCAGCAAACCTGAGAGAAATTACTGCGTGACTCGTAGGGAATTGTTAGCTATTGTTAAGACGATATCTCACTTCCATCATTATTTGTACGGGAGGAGATTTTTGATTCGTACAGATCATGCTTCGTTGCGCTGGTTGCTTTCTTTCAAAAATCCTGAAGGACAAGTGGCCCGTTGGCTTGAAACGTTAGGCATCTATGATTTTGAGATTCAGCATCGTCCGGGTAAGCTTCACGGTAATGCTGATGCACTCTCACGCAGACCCTGTGGAGAATCAAGTAATTGTAAACAATGTGCGAGGTTAGAGAAACAGTGTGATTCTTCTCCAGTTCTTCGAACAATAACTTTTCAAACAGATTTAGACGAGTGGAAGGTTGCTCAAACTCGAGATCGGGTTTTGGGACAAGTAAAGAGCTGGAAAGTCGCAGGAATTCGACCAGAGTGGCAGGATGTTTCTCCGGGAGACCCAAGCCTTAAGGTTTACTGGGCGCAATGGGAATCTCTGTTTCTTAGAGACGATATACTTTATCGAAAATGGGAATCTCCGGACTTTCGGGAGATTCGTTGGCAATTACTAGTACCCAAAAGTAAAGTTCCACAGATTCTGGCCGAGTTTCACGATTCTCCAGCAGGTGGACATTTTGCTTCGAATAAGACTCTGGGACGGATTAGAGAAAGATTCTTCTGGGCACGCTGTCGCTCTGATGTAGAAGATTGGTGTAAGACTTGTGACGTCTGTAACGCCAAAAAGGGTCCTCGTGGTCGTGGCACTAGTCACATGCAAGGCTATAACACCGGAACACCTTTTGATAGAGTAGCTATGGATATTCTTGGTCCCCTTCCCGTGACTAAGAATAAAAATCGCTATGCGTTAGTCGTCTCAGACTATTTTACCAAGTGGCCCGAAGTGATTGCTATTCCAAACCAGGAGGCTGAAACTGTAGCTCGTGCCTTCGTCAAGGAATTTGTTTGCCGGTATGGTGTTCCTCTTGAACTACATACCGATCAGGGGACGAATTTTGAATCAATTCTAGTGGCGGAGACTCTTCGAGTTCTGGGTTCTGGGAAAACCCGGACCACGGCTCTGCATCCGCAGTCGGACGGGATGGTGGAACGACTCAATAGGACCTTGCTGAGATACCTTTCAGCTTTTGTAGATCAGAATCAAAGGGATTGGGACGAATGGGCTCCGTTGTTCCTTCTTTCTTATCGCTCAGCGATTCATGAGACGACTGGACTTTCTCCTGCCACTATGTTGATGGGTTGGAATCTTAGATTGCCTTCCGATTTAGAAAAGGGGATTCCTTCGTCTCAACAGGACTCTCCGATAGACTACGTTGTCTCCCTGAGGGACAAACTAGACGAAATCCATGACTTTGCTAGAGACAGGATTGAGGTTAGTTCAAATAGAATGAAGGCCCGTTACGATATTAGGGCAAGAGATCTTAAATTCGAGGTTGGAGACAAGGTATGGCTTTTTCAGCCTCGTCGAGAAAGAGGCAAGTGCCCTAAACTACAAAGTAACTGGGAAGGACCTTACGTCATCTTAACTCGTATCAATGACGTCATTTATAGGATTCAACGCCACACAGAAACTCTGACAGGGAGAAGAGTATCCTCTAAAACGAAGCCTCGGGTTGTTCACTTAGACCGGCTAGCTCCGTACGTCGAGAGGGTGTCGCCGAATGATTCTGTGGAAGGACAGAAACAATTAGAAATTCGTAGAATTCTTCAGGACCAGTCACTTCCAGCTTATTCTTCGCCAACGGAGCAGGGATTGGGAGAAACTGATGGTTTCGTTCCTTGCACTTCCTGGTCTCCTGAGTTACCGTTAGGGTCAGAGAAGCGAGGCTCTCATCCTTTCACCATTATCGTCGAAGGAAATATAGGCTGTGGCACGACCACATTTACTAAAAGGTTCCTGGAGGATCCTCATATCCTCACTCTGTCAGTACCTTTGCACGAATACAGGGATGTAGGCGGTGTGAATTTGCTAGAAAAGATGTGCGTTGACCCTGCTAAGTATGCTAATCAATTCCAACATCATGTTCTGATGGCAGCGAGGGAAAGACACCTACGACGGACCGTTTTGCCTGTAAAAATTATGGAGAGATCGATTTATAGTGGGAATTGTTTTGTTGAAGCCCGAAAGAGGTTAGGAGGGTTCGAAGACGTCGAATCTCGCTTATTAGCTGGAGATTGTAAGGTCCTCACCGACAACTCTCCCGATTTTGACGTTGATTTAATTGTCTATCTAAGATTGTCTCCCGAAGTATCGTTTGCTCGAGTTCAGTCCCGACCACTAGAGGAAAAAGCGGGTATCTCTCTGGAATATTTAACGGCTTTACACGGCGTCCACGAGGATTGGTTGATTAAACAAACTTATTCCTCTGTTCCTGCACCCGTTTTGATTCTTGATGCAGAAGATTCGGCGATCAACGTTTATAGGAGTTTTTGTGAGGTTATGCGAGGTTAACTGTCAACTGAGAATATGTCGCTCTCGCTCTGAAGTGAGTTGTAGTCGGTTCGACTTTCGTGTCGGGAAAGATCGGTTCCTGGCTACGGAAGGGATCGTTCCTCGCCTACTTTATCGATAATTTCGTCCGGGCTGTTTCATTTAAAATATTTGAGATAAGAATACTTCAGTTCTACAAGAAACTGACTACGGCTTTTGTTAAGAAGTTAAATGTTTATTTGACAATACATATTTTTTTTTTGAGAGGCCACAAATAAAGTTAAACTTAACAGCAGTGTCTCTCTTCGGTAACAAGGCGCATTGCTGTTTCGATGCGCTTACAGTCGGCACAGGGTTCCGCGGTGTCTTTGGCGGTGAAAATCGGTTCGTCGCACCAGGCGCACTTCAACCCCTCTCCGATGTAGGCCCGGTGGACCTCGGCGGTGGTGCGGAATTCTTCTTTCGGGATACTAGACAGAAAAGTAGAAATTTCATTGGATTAATGAAACTTTCTACGGAGACTTTTAGTTAAAAGGGTTGTAATAGTTACCGTGTCACGAAACAACGTCGGCAATAGAAACCAGGCCACGATTTCAGGACCACGATTTCGGCTTTTCCGCACTTCACCGAGTTCCACTGCTCCTGGAACCATAGTTGCAGTTCTTCTGTTTTCTTTTCTTTTGTGGCCGAGAAGTCGATTGAGGACGTTAGACTCGAGATGTTTAACGCATCTTGTTGGGAATAGTTTCCACTCGCTTCTCCGGGACTAAGGAACGCCCGTGGATACATGTTGTCTATCCGCTGGTTGAAACGCTTCTGTGAGTGCTTGTGTTTTTCAAGCGTCTTTGGCAACCAGTCAACACAAACAATTGCCAATTTTATTTATGACCAATCGGTGGATTAATGCAGTCTCTCTCACTTAGATCATTCTTTTGTTTTCAACCGCGCTCTCTGGGATGGGTTGGATTTGCTCGATGACACGATTATAAAATCGGTTACCCCAGTTTCTTAACCACGCTTTTGTCGAGCTATTTTACAGTTTTCTTCTTTATCGGTGATGGAGAAAACAAACTCCTCTGTTCTGGTGATGGACGTTTCTTACAGAAACTCTGGCCTTTGGATCTCATCTCGTCTTCGAGGAGACACGGATTCCTCCACGTCTACGGCAAAGAGCGGATTTCTGCACACCTTTTTTGGAACGGATTGGACCCTCTCGAACTGAATATGAGATGTGATCGTTCCAATTCCTTCATTATGATTTGTCAAGTGCTCGTTGAGTACATTTTCCAAAGAACGAAATCTCGTTTCAATGAGAAACAATGTTCTCGGAATTGAGATTGACTCCACATTCCCTTGTCCTTGTCCTGTGACTCATCCCTGTCCTCCAACTCCAGGGTGTGCTGATTTTTCCGGTCCTGATGGTCCTTCTGGGTGCGACCTTCGGTTCCTGTGTCCCTTAACCATCCCTGAGGGAGTTCCTCAACCGATCTTTCGACGGATGGTCTATTCTTCCACCGGTTGGACGTTTCTCCCATCGGTTGGACTCTTTGACTTCGCCCCGGATGGAACCTGCAGGATCTTCATAGGATCTTCACAGGATCTTCACAGGATCTTCACCAAGGACACATACGTAGCGACGTTGGATTAATGGACAATTTTTGGGATTGTGGTGCTTACTATCCACTTTCTGGTTTTCTGAGGTTTTCCAGAAAGTAATCGATAGGCTAATGCCGGATAGTTCTTGGGAGAACACCAGTTTCAAAGAGCCTCAGCTCTCATTTTTGTGTCGATTTGTTGGTTGTTTTCGACCGTTCTTCCAAGAGTCGGGGCGACTCTTCCTCAGAGGGGGGGGGGTAATGTTACAAAGGTACCCGTTATATCAGGGGAGGTCATAATGAGACGCCCCTGAACTTAGTATTCTGAGGAAATAGTTGATAGAAATAAGTGATACTAAATATCTGAATCACTGGTTGCTGCGTCAACCAGTATTATTGTGAAAACAGTCTTGTCCCAGACTTTAAACTCTGAACACGTATATTCACTTGCTGAATAAACATATAATTTCTTGCACCTTAAACTTGGTCTCACGTGTCGCCTTTATCATTTCGGGAGAACCCTTTATTTATTCGTGACAAGGTCCCATCCTTCGTTACAATATTATTGATAAAATTATTATCCTCTTCGTGCTGTCTTAGTAACCACTCGCAGAATTGTAGTCGACGTGGGTAATCTTCTGCTCGTAGATCCTGGACCTGCGTGTAGTGGTACGCATGTTGCGAATTTTCGTGCAAAATTTTCTGCACGGTCGAGACGGACAGTCTCAACATGCGGCTCACCATTCTAATACTCCTCGTGCTGTCTTGCCGCATTGCTCGTAGTACAGCCTCTTCGTTTCTCACTCTTCGAGCAGTCCGAAGAGCTCCATGACCAACACCTATTCTCAACGGCACTAGTGGACCACCGGACAAAACTCGATTCATTAACTTGAGAATCACATTTTTATCAGAGGCGCGGCGATGAGGAAATCGAGCGGCGTATACGCGAGCAGTCAGGCTCGCGTTACGGTCGCATTCACCGTACATAACAACCATTTCGCCGTATTCCCTTCCAGTGAAGAAAGCCATATTTTGAAAAAAACGGGTAATCAAAGGTCACACAGCGGTTGATGCCACACAATGAATGATTATTCCACGACCGACGCTAAACACAGCGCAGCTCAGGGTAGAAGTCATTTGTTTGTGATCTTCATTTGTTATATTATCGTCGGAGTGCGAGGGAAGCAACTAGCAATACGTCGCAACGGCCTGACAATTGAAGATCGAGTATTGTTCAACAAATTCCGAAAAAAAACATTGTACAGGGTGTAAAATCATTATGAATCGGTACTCCCGGAGATGATTTTCTTGTCCATGGTTGCATGGAGTGTCGACTGTCTACACCAAAAAAAATTGTGTCACTCCAGAAATCGGTAAGTTGAATTTTGGAAAGTAAACATTCTACTGAGGTCAAGTCATATTTACTCGATTTTAGTAAATACTTTTTTGATAATATTCAATTACCCGATTTCTTAAGTTGAACTATTTTTTCCCGTGTAATCGTCTAAAATAGTAGGCTGGGTCCTAGGTACCACAATCTTTCGCCGCAGATAAAGGCAAGATGGTATTTTAATATTTTTTCTTGGAATATCTCGGGGAAAAAAATTAGATATAATATCTTCAGATAAGTGAAACTAACGTACTAACGGTAAGTTTTCAAACGATCATTCTGGAACCAAAATTCAATTGGAATTCGTAAAATAGTTCAACTTAAGAAATCGGGTAATTGAATATTATCAAAAAAGTATTTACTACGGTCAAATAATGTTTGCTCAATTGGATGATAAAAAAGTTATCGGTCATATCAGTTATGACCAGTAATACATTATTTACTAAAATCGAGTAAATATGACTTGACCTCAGTAGAATGTTTACTTTCCAAAATTCAACTTACCGATTTCTGGAGTGACACAATTTTTTTTGGTGTAGACAGTCGACACTCCATGCAACCATGGACAAGAAAATCATCTCCGGGAGTACCGATTCATAATGATTTTACACCCTGTACAATGTTTTTTTTCGGAATTTGTTGAACAATACTCGATCTTCAATTGTCAGGCCGTTGCGACGTATTGCTAGTTGCTTCCCTCGCACTCCGACGATAATATAACAAATGAAGATCACAAACAAATGACTTCTACCCTGAGCTGCGCTGTGTTTAGCGTCGGTCGTGGAATAATCATTCATTGTGTGGCATCAACCGCTGTGTGACCTTTGATTACCCGTTTTTTTCAAAATATGGCTTTCTTCACTGGAAGGGAATACGGCGAAATGGTTGTTATGTACGGTGAATGCGACCGTAACGCGAGCCTGACTGCTCGCGTATACGCCGCTCGATTTCCTCATCGCCGCGCCTCTGATAAAAATGTGATTCTCAAGTTAATGAATCGAGTTTTGTCCGGTGGTCCACTAGTGCCGTTGAGAATAGGTGTTGGTCATGGAGCTCTTCGGACTGCTCGAACAGTGAGAAACGAAGAGGCTGTACTGCGAGCAATGCGGAAAGACAGCACGAGGAGTATTAGAATGGTGAGCCGCATGTTGAGACTGTCCGTCTCGACCGTGCAGAAAATTTTGCACGAAAATTCGCAACATGCGTACCACTACACGCAGGTCCAGGATCTACGAGCAGAAGATTACCCACGTCGACTACAATTCTGCGAGTGGTTACTAGGACAGCACGAAGAGGATAATAATTTTATCAATAATATCATCTTCTCCGATGAGTGCCACTTCACGAGGGAAGGAATATTCAACTCCCATAACTATCACGAGTGGGACGATGAGAATCCGGAAGCAAAGAGACCCCGTGGTTTCCAGGTCCGTTGGAGTATCAATCTGTGGGTTGGAATCGCCCCAGGAGGTGTTCTGGTTTGTAAAATTATAGTTTAGAGACACAATATCAATAAGTGTTAATCATATGTTTCATTGTTATTGCAAAGTTACGTCACATTGTGTTGGGATACCAAATCGAGTGCTTTGATATTTTTAA